>NEWO01002015.1:10613-21204 GCA_003013225.1 Phalaenopsis aphrodite
CTGCCAGACGAACAAGTAATGAACTTAGAAGACCACAATGTTCAACATTAGTAGATGTATGATACACCAAAAAATATGCATTTTTAGACCCATATTTTATACTCATTTTTGGTGATATTGCGCTTTAATGGAAGGTATTTTTATGTTTTATTGCAGGTTGTTGATTTTTAGGACTTGAAGCAAAAATGATGGAATTTGAAGTTAAAATGGCATTTTTGAAAAAATACTCAGCGACGATGGTGCCAGAAGCAGCACCGACGGTGTCATTTAACAGTGAGCAATGAAATTAAATATGAGACACTGGCATTGACGACTCCAGAATGGGCGCCTACGGCGCCAATGTCAGTTCAGACCCTGTTTCTATGAGATTCGACGAATTTGGACATTTTTTGAAGGGTTTTTGGATGCACCTATTGAAGAACCAACTCTAGGCTCTATTTGAGGCTGAAATTGATCAGAAAAGGTGCTCATCTTCATTTAGACTTGCTCATTTTTCGCCACACCTCACCTCCATACACTTTTCCATCTTCATTCTACTACCATTAAAGAGTCTATTACTAATTTATCTTTAAGAGTTTAGAGTTTTGTGGTGAGATTAAGTGTGAATTCTTCTCTAAGAGTGTTTGAGAAGAAGAAAAGTGAGAGATTTCTTCTTCCTACATTTCCTAGGAGAGGCTACAAGGGATTTGCTTTGAGAAAGAGTTTCAAATAAGTGTTTTTTGTTTATTAGTGTTGTAAGAACTTTCTTTTATATATGAAATGTGTGTTTTGTCGTATCTTTCTCATGAAGTATGAGTAGATTCTTTATCTTTCTCCCTACTCTGAGATATGATAAAATGAAGAAATAATATGGGTGTGCCAATATTAAAATATAAAATAAATTGTGATGATTTTTCAACTCTGAACTTAATTTACTTTTCAATCTGGCAAATTGAATTATTAAAATGTGCTGTGAAACATATGATCCGAGAAATGGAGTATGAGTTCTACAACAGAGTAAGGATCACATTTGATTTCATAAAGGAGTATTTTGTTCATAGATATAAGTGCAAATAAATAGGGAAATATACATTGATTGGGTGTGGAATTGTAGACTTTAGGGTGACAGACTAAATCTCTAATTTGGTCTTAGTGTTTAAAAACTAAAGCGAGAGTTAGCCTTCAGGTGAAGGGAAGTGGGAGTCAGTTTCCTCCTAGCTTAGCCACGGATTTAGGGACTAAACCTGGGATTAGCCAATCATTTTTCTATAACACTGTACCAAGATAGAGAATTAAAACTACTTATAGTTGGCACAATACATATTAAAATCATTTATCTCATCTCATTTTACCAAAATCTCATTGTAGTGGGAAAGATGCTTTTACACATAAGAAATCTTCATCACATAAAGATAGTTTAATAGTTACCGTTTAAACTTTGCACTTCAGTTTTGCTAGTAGTTAAATAATTTAGTTTTGATTGCATCTTACACATTTAAAATTAGTGACAATAATTTTGTTTGATTTCTGTGAATTTTCTTGTTAATTTATCATTTCAAATTTAAACCTTCACCGTGGGATCGATATTCAAGGCTTAAATAGAAAGTCTTTTATTACTTGATAACAATATGTATACTTGCGTAGAATCCCAACATTAATTGCTTAAATTTCTTAATAGTAAATATTTCATCAAGCTTTTGGCACAGTTACATAGAGGAGTCAAATTTATATAAATTTTATACAACTATATTTTACCAGGATCAAGTTTTTGGCGCCGTTGCCGGGGAAGCTAACGGTAAATTAAATAGATTTGGTAAATTAGGAAATTTAGAGATAAAATATACAAAATATAAAGAAAATTTATAAAATAAAAAATCTAAAAATAAATAATTATATGTTTAAGAGTATTTTTTTAGAAATTTTTCTTTGCTTATCATATTTATTTATGCGAAATATTGGATCTAAAGGTTTAGTACCTTACGATTTAGAATTAGAACATATTATTAGAAAAAAATTCAAAAATAACAAAAAGAAATTAAAAACTTAAACAAAATGGCAAATAACTTAAACAATCAAATAAATGAAAATTGACAAAGTCCTTTAAAAGATTATGATAATCTGACAGCAGATGAACTTCACTTGACTATTCAAAACCTTGATGTTGTTGCTAATTCATTTGAACTTAAACCTGCTATTATTCAAATGGTACAAAATAATCTGTTTGGAGGAACACCTACTGAAGATCCTAACTTACATCTTGCTAGTTTTCTTGAAATTTATTCTACTTTTAAATATGACAGTGTCTAATGATGCTGTTAGACTTAGACTTTTTTCTTTTTCATTAAGTGATAAGACCAAAGCTTGTTTAAATTCATTAGCACCTAGACCTATCATAACTTGGGGAGAACTATTACAAAAATTCTTGGCTAAATATTTTCCACCCTCGAAAACTGCTAAGCTTAGAAATGATATTACATCTTTTTGTCAATTTGAAGGAGAACTGATATATGAAGCCTGAGAAAGATTTAAAGATCTTCTTAAAAAAGGTCCACACCATACTTTACCAAATTTGTTAACAATTCAAACATTTTGCAATGGATTAGTGGGATCACTCTATTATAGATGCTGCTGCAAGTGGATCACTAATGTCAAAACCTTTTGATGAAGCATACTCTAAAGAAATGACTACTAACAATGCTCAATGCCCCTCTAAAAGGGTAAATCCTGATAGAGTAGCTAATATTCATGATTCTGATGCAATTTCTATTTTAGCATCTTAAATTGCTGCTATTTCAAAAAAGATTTATCAAGTTGCAGTGAACTATTCTCAAATACCCCCAGTATTAGAGGAAAATTCACTAGGGCAGATACTTGATACTCGATCATCTTATGAAACTTTAAAAGCTATAAATAATCGAAATAACAATCCTTATTCTAATTATTATAACCTTGGATGGAAAAATCACCCTAATTTTAGTTGGAATAATTTTAATAATTCTGTGAATCTCTCCGGAAATTTGAACAACCAAAGAAATTCTAACTTTTTACCTTATTATCCTCCGGGATTTAACTCTAACCCTAACCCACAAGTTAAGGAAAAGAAGTTGATAATGGAAGAAGTAACGTTGAACATGGGAAATCAAATACAGAATCAAGGGGATGCTATTAGAAATATTGAAAATTAATTAGGACATATTGCTACTGCACTCAGTAATAGACTTTCTGGAATTCTTCTGAGTACTGTGGAAGTTAATCTAAAAGATCAAAATAAGGAGAAAATTAAAGCTATTCAATTACTAAGTGGTAAAGAAGTTGAAACAAGGATTCAAAGAGAAACTGAAGTTGATGAAGAGAAGGAAGAAATGGAAAGTTACCAAAATGAAAATGAACAAACACAAGTTCCTTTAGAAAAACAATTACCTCTGTTTCCTCAAAGACTGAAGCAGAAGAATAAAGATAAAAAATTTACAAAATTTTTTAAAATCCTTAAGAAATTAATGATAAACATTCCTTTTGTTGAAGCTTTGGAGCAGATGCCAAGTTATGTGAAATTTATGAAGGATATACTAAATAAGAAAATGAAGTTTACATATCATGAAATTGTTGCACTCAGTGAAGAGTGTAGTGCTATTATTCAGAAAAAGCTTCCTAAAAAATTAAGAGATCATGGTAGTTTTACTGATTGATGAGAAAAGAAACTGAACCTTGTGTTGTTGGTGAAAAGTTTTTTGGAAAAGCTTTATGTCATTTAGGAGCGAGTATCAATCTTATGCCTCTACGATCTTTAAATGTTAAGATTTGGGAGAAATTTTTCCTACTACTATAACTCTTCAACTAGCTGATTGATCAATAACTTATCCAAAAGAAGTTATAGAAGATGTATTAGGTAAAAGTGGATAAATTTATTTTCCTTGTAGACTTTATAGTATTAAATATGGAGGAAGATAAATATATTCCTATTATTTTAGGGAGACCATTTCTTGCAACAGGAAGAGTTGTGATAGATATGAAAAAAGAAGAATTAATAATGAGAGTTAATGATCAAGAAGTAAAATTTAATATTGCAAAGGCTATGAAATATTCTACAATAGAAACAAACAATGAATGTTTCAGAATGGAAGTAACTGATTATCTGAGTAATGAACAATTTAAGGAAGAGTTTGAAGACAAATTAAAGCAAGGAGAATTTTTTGAAAATAATGATGAAATGATAGAAGAAGATTTAGATTATATTCAGGACAAATTTGAAACGTTAGATTTGATGGAAAATGATAATAAAAATCTTATTCATTCAAGTAGTAAACCACCTAAACTTGAACTGAAGATATTACCTGGCCATTTAAAATATGTATTTTTAGGAGAGTCATATGCATTGCATGTTATTGTATCTTCTGAATTAACTGAAATTCAAGAAAAAAAATTAATAGAAATGTTGAAAAGATATAAAAAGGCTTTTGGATGGACTTTAGCAGATATTAAAGAAATTAGTCCTTCTATTTGTATGCATAAAATTCTATTAGATGAAAAATACAAACCTAAAGCTGATCCTCAGAGGAGATTAAACCCAATAATTAAAGAAGTTGTTAAATTTTTTTTTTAAATGGTTAGATGCTGGAATTATATATCCTATTTCAGACAGTGCTTGGGTAAGTCCAATTCACTGTGTTCCAAAGAAAGGAGGAGAGACTGACCGCGACTTTATATATGCTTAAAAATATAAGTATTTAATACTGCTGCTAAAAGATTTATTTCCTCACCAACTGTATCAAAACTTTAATAATAGTTTTAAATTCAATAAATATAGACGTAATAAATATTCAATAATTGTAAAGTCACACTTATCAACGCAAGTATACGTATCACTCAAGTAATATAGGGCTCTAATGGAGTCCTAGATATCGATCTCACAAGGAGTAAGATTAGAACTATGAACTAAGATTTTAGAAAAGCAATACTTTAATCACAACAACGAAGTTCAATTTGCTTATCTATCACTAATAGGCAATTTAAATAAATATGTAAGTTTAATAACTATTAAATAACTAATTATACTAATGAAGGTTCGAATGTGATATTCAATATATAAGAAAGCATCATTCTCCTTGTCAAGAAATTATAGTGAATGGATAAAATGAATTAGTTCAAATTATATTATGACAAATAGGAGCATACCTATTCTTTACCCTTTGGTCCAGACATAAAGAACATTGACTAATCCTACGCTTGGTCACTGAATCTGCGGCTAGGCTGGGAGGATACCGGCTCTCACTTCGGAGCTCCCACGTTCCCCTCACCTGAGGGCTAACATCTACACTTCAGCACCCAAACGATAGGACCGAATTGAGGATTTTAGTCTGTCACTCTAAAATCTCCAATTCTACGCCCGATAATATTATTTCCCTATTTATTTGCACCCAACTTCCAAGGGCTTTGACCTCCCTAAATCTTGGATGTAATCTTCACTTTAGTTGTAAAACTCAACATATTTTAACAAATCAATTGGCCAGATTGAAAGTAAATCAAGATCGAAGTGGTAAGATCATCACAATTTCTTAAACATATTCATGGCTTCACCAATTCGAGCGCGTCGTCGGTGCCCAAGGCAAAAATTGCACAGTTTTGCTCTGGTCTGAATGAGTTCCAATTTTTCTTTATGGATCCAATTCTTATGATGATTGAAGGGTAAATAAGAGTAGTAGAGTTTAATACTACCACAAACTAACGATAATTTCAAATAAAAACTATTATAATCGCAAAAAAATTAAAGATAAATATGGGTTGCCTCCCAGAAAGCACTTGGTTTAACGTCGTCAGTACGACCTATTTAGGTGTTATTCAGGTTGACTGATCATTAAAACCTCTTTAAAATTTGGTCTTTTATGCTCAAACTACGGTTTTAATCTGTGACCATTTACTTTAAATCTATTTCCAATCTTCTGATCTTTAATTTCAACAGCTCCGTAATTATAAACTTGAGTCACAGTAAAGGGTCATAACCAACGAGACTTCAATTTCTCAGGGAATAACTTTAGTCTAGCATTGTAAAACAAAACTTCTTGTCCTGGTCCAAAGTTCTTTTGGTTAATCTTCCGATCATGCCATAACTTTAGTTTCTCCTAATAAATTATGTCATTATCATAAGATTCATTTCTTTATTCTTCCAATCCATTTAATTGTAACAATCTCTTCTTACCAGCATCTTTCAAATTATAATTTAATTCTTTAATCGCCCAATATGCTTTATGCTCTAATTTTACTGGTAAGTGACAAATTTTTCCAAAAATAAGTCTGTAAGGAGTCATTCCAATAGGAGTTTTATAAGCAGTCCTGTAAGCCCGTAATGCAGTATCCAATCTAGTGGACCAATCTATTCACTAGGGTTTACAGTCTTTTCAAGTATTTATTTAATCTCTCTATTAGAAACTTTAGCTAACCCACTAGTTAATGGATGATAGGCAATAGAGTTTCTATGAATAATATTAAACTTTTCTGCCAATCTCTGAATATATTTATTCCTAAAATGGGATCCTTCTTTAGTGATAATCATCCTAGGCATTCCGTATCTAGTGAAAATATTTTTCATTAAAAAACTTGAAACACTTTTAGCGTTACAACGACGTAAAGCTTGTGCTTCAATCCACTTAGAAATGTAGTCTACTGAAATTAATATATATAAGTTCCTAAATGAAGGAATAAATGTTCCCATGAAATCTAATCCCCAAACATCAAAGTTCTCAACTTCTAACATGAAATTCAGAGGCATTTCATTTCTTCTAGATATATTACCTACTCGTTGACATTGATCATAAGTTTTTTATATATTTATAAACATCTCTAAAGATAGTAGGCCAATAAAATCCAGCTTGTAAAATTTTATAAGTATTTTTATCAATTCCAAAATGTCCTCCAAATTCAGAATCATGACATTTCTAAATGACCAGCTCAGTTTTTTCATAAGGTACACATCTTCTCATAATCAGATCCTTACATTATTTATATAAATAAGGCTCATCCCAAAAATATGTTTTCACATTATGAATGAATTTCCTTTGTTGTTACAATGTCAGCATAGGTGGAAAAATATCACTTACAATATAATTAACAATATCAGCATACCATGGTATTTTTCACTCATTAATACTATAAAGTTGTTCATCAGGGAAACTGTCTGTAATTTCATTTTCAATGTCAAATAATTCATAGTTTTCTAATCTCAACAAATGATCAGCAATTTGATTATCAGTTTCCTTTCTATCAATAATCACAAGATCAAATTCTTACATCAAAAGTATCCATCTAATCAACCTTGGTTTGGCATCCTTCTTTTGCATTAGATATTTAATAGCAGAGTGATTAATGTGCACAACACATTTAGCTTCAATTAAATAAGATCTAAATTTTTCTAAAGCATACACAATGGCCAGTAACTCTTTTTCAGTAACAGTATAGTTAATTTGTGCATCATTAAGAGTGTTACTAGCATAGTCTATAACTTTAAAAATCTTTTCATACATTTGCCCAAAAACAACTCCAATAGCATAATCACTAGCATCACACATCAGTTCAAATGGTTTCTCCCAGTTAGGTGAAACTATAATAGAGGCTGTGATTAATTTTTTCCTTTAATAACTCAAAGGCATTTAAACATCTTTCAGTACATTTAAATTTCTTATCCTTCTCTAAAAGTTGGCATAGAGGTTTGGTAAAACGTCTGTAAAAACCAACATGTCTAAGAAAAATCCTAACCTTTCTTACATTAGTAGGAGGTGTTAGTTTAAATATAATTTGAATTTTTGCAGGGTCTGCTTCCATACCATCTTTCGAAATTTTATGCCCTAATACAATTCCTCCTGCAATCATAAATTGACATTTCTCCCAATTCAGAACCAGATTAGTTCTTTTGCATAACTCTAAAACTTTTTCAAGATAATTTAAGCATGCGTAAAATGATGTTCCAAATACCGAGAAATTATCCATAAATACTTCCAATCCATCATCAATTAACTTACTAAATATAAATATCATACATCTCTGCAATGTTGCAGGTGCATTACATAATCCGAAAGGCATTCTTCAAAAAACAAAAGTTCTGAAAGGACTAGTAAATGTTGTCTTTTCTCGATCCTCAGGAGCAATAGGAATTTGATGGTAACCGATATATCCATCTAGAAAAAAAAACATTTGTGCCCAGCAAGTCTATCTACTATTTGATCTAAAAAGGGTAAAGGGAAGTGATCTTTTCTGGTGGCAATGTTCAATTTTCTATAATCAATGCAAATACGCCACCCAATAACTTGTCTAATAGGTATTAATTCATTATTTTCTTTTATCTCAACAGTCACTCCTCCTTTCTTAAGAACACAATGAATTGAACTTACCCACGCACTATCTGAAATAGGATATATAATTACAGTATCTAACCTTTTCAAAATTTCCTTCTTAATTACTTCTTTCATCATTGGATTTAATCTCCTTTGTGAATCAAATCTTGGTTTATATTGCTCATCTAATATAATTCTGTGCATACAGATCAAAGGACTGATTCCCTTAATATCAGCTAAGGTCTAACCAAAAGCTTTTTATATCTTTTCAATGTATCTAACAGTCTTTGCTCTTGCAAATCAGTTAATTCTGAAGATATAATCACAGGTAATGTAGATGAGTCTCCCAAAAACACATACTTCAAGTGGCTAGGCAATATTTTCAACTCAAGTTCATGTGGTTTTATAATTGACGGAAATAGATTCTTATCAGCATTTTCCGTAATATCCAGCATCTCAAATCTTTCCTGAACATAATCTAATTCTTCATTTTATAATTCATCCAACATAACTTCATCACTCTCTTCAAATTATTCTTTCTCTTTAAAATGTTCTTTAAAATGTTCTTTCAATAGATGTTCACTAATTTTCATCCGAAAACATTCATTATCTCTTTCAACAGCAGAGTATTTCATAGATTTCACAATGTTAAAAGTCACTTCTTGATAGTTAAATCTCATAGTTAATTCTTCTTTTTGAACATATATCATAGCTTTTCCAGTAGCTGAAAATGGTCTCCCTAAAATGATATGTATTTATTTATCTTCCTCCATATCTAAAACAATGAAATCCACAGGAAAGATAAATTTATCCACTTTTACTAACACATCTTCTATAACTCCCTTAGGATATGTAACTGAACGATCTGCTAACTAAAGAGTTACAGAAGTAGGTGAGACTTCTTCTAATCCTAATCTTTTGAAAATTGATAGAGGCATAAGATTAATGTTGGCTCCCAAATCACATAAAGCTCTTCCATAAAATTTTTCACCGATAGCACACTGTATAGTGAAACTTCCAGGATCTTTTAATTTTTCAGGAAGATTTTTTTGAATAATTGCACTACACTCTTCGCTAAGTGCAACAGTTTCATTATCCGTGAACTTCCTTTTCTTGTTCAGAATATCTTTCATAAATTTCACATAATTGGACATTTGCTCTAAATCTTCTACGAAGAGAATATTTATAGTTAACTTCTTAAGAATTTCTAAAAATTTGAAAAATTAATTATTCTATTTGTGTTGCTTCAATCTTTGAGGAAACGGTAGTGGAGGTTTCTCCATAGTAATTTTTATTGGTGTAAGTGGATATTCAAAATCTGGGTATTCATGATCCTTTTCTTTGTCGGTATCCACTTTCTCTTTTTCAGTTTTCGTTTCTTTTTGTACTCTTATTTCCAATTCTTTTCCACTTCGTAATTGTATTGCTTTTATCTATTCTTTTCCTTAATCTTTAGGATTTGGTTCCAGAGTACTAGGAAAAGTTGCTAATGTTCAGTTACTAAGCGTAGTAGCGGTATACTCTAATTGGTTTTCAATATTCTTAATAGCAGTTCCTTGATTTTGTAATTGATTTCATTGAATTTGTGATTGATTTCCTTGATTCTGCAATTGTTGACCCATGTTTAATATCAGCTCTTCCATAAACAACTTCTTCTCTTTAATTTGAGTATTAATGTTAAATCCTGGAGGATAAGAAGGTCTATAGTTAACATTTCCTTGGTTGGATGAATTTCCTAATGGGTTCACTGGGGTGTTCGCCCATTGTTGATTTGTAGAAGAATTGTTATTCCAATTAAAATTTGGTTGATTCTTCCAACCTGGGTTATAACAGTTCGAATAAGGGTTGTTAGGTCTATTAATAGCATTTAAAGTCTCATATGAAGGTTGAACATCCACAAATTGCCCAGATGAATTCTCTTCCATCATAAGAGGTGTTGGAGAATAATTCATCCCATAATGATCTAATTTCTTTGATATTGCAGCAATCTATGATAACAACATAAATATTGCATCAGAATCATGGATAATAGCTACTCTTTTAGGATTTACTCTTTCAAAGGGCCATTGAAAATTGTTGGTAGTCATCTCTTCTATTAATGAATAAGCCTCATCAAAAGGTTTTGACATTAACGAACCACCGGCTGTAGCATCTATAATCGATCCAAGTGATCCCACTAATCCATTATAAAAAGTTTGAATTCTCAACCAATCTGGTAACGAATGATGAGGGCATTTCCTAAGAAGATCTTTAAATCTCTCCCAAGCTTCATATATTGACTCTCCATCAAT
>NEWO01002016.1:1926-16353 GCA_003013225.1 Phalaenopsis aphrodite
AAGGGACTAAGATCAGATGCTCATATCTTGTATCTTAATTCTGAATTTGATAATAATGTATAGAATTAGGACTGGACATATATATGCGGAGTCCAACTGACCTTTTTCTTTTCTGAAAAATTTTTCCAACCCAACAACACCAACCTTTCATATTATTTTAATTTGGCTTGCCTTATTACCTGCTTGAATGCTTGAAATATTTTCATTATTTATTTTTTTGCTTTGTCTGGGAATCACAAATGCAATATAGGCTCCATAGGATTTAAAATTCTAAATTTTCTATAAAAACCTAATTAAAAATTTAAGAAAATGAAATTTTAGGATTAAAATATTCAGGATTTTAAAATTTGTACTTTTACTTTCTTACATGACCTTTAGGCCGGATTTTAAACAAGTTGCATTGCATCGGCATAACCCAAGTCATAATTAATAGGGTCTCTACAATATCTAAGAACCACTTTAGATAACTACATTCATACTTTCATGTCCCACAGAGAAGCCTTCGTGCTTCTCAACCCAACTGGTCAAACATATCATTCTATATAGGAGGTTGTTGATGCGACTCTTTTTTATATGCTTAATTATATATATTCTATATAGTCACAATGATATAAACGTAAAGCATACTTATCACTGAAGTAATACAGAGCTTTAATGGAGTCCCGTTTATCGATCCCATAGGGAAGCGAGGTATGAGGTCCTTAGCCAAAGTTCTAGTCTACTACTATCAGGCCTCAGATTGGAATGTCGATTAAAATGGTGTTTCATCTAACAACTACTCCTAAATGCAAATGTTTAATGTACTGATAATAACTATTCCTTAATGCAAATGTTAATTCTAAAGATAACCCTTTTCTGGATGAATTGGTTTGAAGAAATTTAAGATGTTAAAAAATACTCTTCTTAAGTAGCGAATTGGATAATGTAAAGAATTGAGATACATTAAATATTGTATGTGTCAAATAGGAGCAATTTTAATTCTCTACCCTGATTCAGTGCTAATCTCAAGTTTAGTCCCTAAATCCGTGGCTAGGCTAGGAGGATACTGACTCCCACTCCAGAGCTCCCACTTCCCTTCCTTTGAAAGCTAACTCTCGCTTTAGTTCTTAAACACTAAGACTGAATTGGAGGTTTTAGTCTGTCACCCTAAAATCTCCAATTCTACACCCAACAATGTATATTTCTCTATTTATTTGCATTTAATTTCATGAACAAAATACTCTTTCATGGAATCAAATGTGGTTCCACTTTGTTGAGAATTACACCACTCTCTCGGGTCTTAATGCAATTACAACATATTTTAACACTACAATAGGCCTTTATTGTAATATAAATGAAGTGCAAGTAAAAACCATCACATTTATAATTAAAACTTCTTCTAGCATGCATCCAAAAATCCTAAATATGAATCATACTCATTGCAAAAGAAAAGTAAGAGGAAAACAATGACATAATTTTCTCATGCCACTATTTCTTAATAAGAAGAAAGAGTACGAGAAGCACATCAAAAAGAAAATGAAGAACACAATACTTAGCTTTTTCCCCTTGAAAGAAAGATGAAAATCTCTCCCACAATGTCTCCCGATGATCCATGCAATGATAAAACATTCACATACATATTCTCTCAAAATCCCCTCACCAATCTCTCCAAAAAGGTAGAAATCTACATTTATACTTCTATTCTAAGATCTCTAAACATTCTCCACATTTTCTCACTCGCACACACCATCTTTTCTGACATAAAGCACTCTATTATAATGTAAGGATGAATTTCCCAAGAGCTGCCTCAAGCAACCTTCCAAAAAGCGTCCAAATACAATAAATCTTCTAGAAATTCGCCCAGGATCACGTCCAAACCTTCTTAGGCGCTGTCAGTGCCATTTTGGGCCCCATCAGTGCCATTTTGACGTTGTTTTCTGCTTTCTGGCGCCGTCGTCGCCGGCTCTGGCGCTGTCGGCGCCCACCCTGTGCAGCTCCACCATTTTGTCGTTTGACTTTATTTTAGCTATGTTTTGCCCCGTTTCAGCTGTGTTACGTTCCTAACAGATAGATCTACAAAATAAGAATAAAAAAAAACATTTATTTAAAGTGTAATTTCATTCAAAAATATGTGAAAAGTGTAAATGAGATTAAGCATAGCAAGACATATCGAAATGTGCTAGGACAAAATTTTCTTTCATGCTCGTTTTTGCTCCAAATTGCACCGTTATTGCTTCTTTTTCTCCAAAACTCCATTTCTTGTCCCTGAAACCAAAAATATACAAAATACATTCTTTTAAAGTGTAATATCATTGAAAACCACTAAATATAGAAATTAAAAGCATATAAAAAATTGCACCTTTTTTAGGAGTATCAAAATCCCCCAAACTTAAATGTTATTTATCCTCAAGTAACCCTTTTACTACATAAAAAAATGACTTAGGATAGAGATTAACTTATAAACTTCTATAGTTTAGTTTAATAAATAAAATAGTAAAATTTAAGAAAAACCTTTAATAACTTAGATTCAAACTCTAACTCTAAGAGTACTTAGTAATCAAATTTAAGATTTCTGGATCTCTATTCATTTAAAAAAGAATTGCAATTTGTCATATCAAGGATACTTAGAACATTCATATGAAAAAGAAATTCATGAAAACTTTATTAGTAATGCTATTAATACTCCAATACAAGTTTAGAAAATGTAATAAAGCCTTTTTCTTAAGTTGATTCAAGTGAAAGCCAATTTTTTATTAAGCATTTCATCAAGCTTCTCCTCACTCTTTTTTCTTTTTTTCTCCTATTTTTTTCTTTTTCCTTTTTTTCTCATTTTTTTTCTTTTTCAAGTGAGGATTACTATATCTGGACAGTCTTTAATAATTTTGAACTTCACTATCCTTTTCTTAAAGTCAAAACTCTTTACATTTCTTCACTTTATAAATTCATATTAGTTTATGATTTTTCATAAAGTTTCATTCTTTTCCTCTTACATGAAACTCTAAAATTTTTAATACTTTAAAAATGCAATTTCCTTTACTTTAATAATCTTATCATTTCATACCGAATATCTTTAACTTTAGAATTAATATTCATTATTAAAAACTTGTACCTAAATTTACCATAATATTTACAAACATAAATATAGTCATTTAAAGTTAAACTCCAATATTCAGAGTCATGTTAAATTAATTTAAAAATATAGTTAATTGAAGACAAATAAAATTTAGTTTCATTCTTTTAAAGAAATTTTTCTTCCACTCAAACTTAAATTTTTAAATATTTTGCAATCAATTCCATAAAATGTAGCAGGAAGAAAAAGTAAAAGTTGAATCTACTTACTACTAAAACATCCTATCAAATTCATAAACATGCATAATCAAGATAGAATGACTTTAGGAGAGTAAATCTAGCATAAAACATGCTCGCAATAATATTAAACTAAAAGGAAGTATACTCAATTTAAAATTTTATTTTTCTTCCTTCCCCTAAACTTCATTTTTTTAAATGTATAGCATTTAGTTCAAAATATATAAATAGGGAGAAAAATAGTTCAAAATTCTATGTACCACAAATGTCTATCAGAAACATTTACAATTATTTATCAGGATAGAAAACATGCAGTAAAAAGTAAATCTAAAATAAACATGTCTGAATAAAATTAACTAAACAAAAGTCTAACTAGCATAACATGTATCAACATTGGAATATAAAAATGTTCTTCAAGTCTTATAGAATTATAACATAAACACAAACAAACAAACAAGATAAATGAGGTCAACTCTTCCTCCATCTCATCACATCTTACTAACTTACTTCAAATTTTAAATGGAATCACTACACAGATAAAGAAGGTACATTTTAAATGATTTTATAGAGTATAATTCCAAAGATAAGATTATCCAGATATATTGGCTCCCGGGCACTCATCACCTCATTCTTTTAATTAAGCACCTCTAACAATT
Organism: Phalaenopsis aphrodite; assembly: GCA_003013225.1. Taxonomy (NCBI): domain Eukaryota; kingdom Viridiplantae; phylum Streptophyta; class Magnoliopsida; order Asparagales; family Orchidaceae; genus Phalaenopsis; species Phalaenopsis aphrodite. Next base: position 5,868 of record NEWO01002016.1, read on the forward strand.
ATAAGGATATTGTGACTTCATCCATATATTATTCATCAAATAGGTTCATGACTCCTACCAAATGAAAACAAACTCAGAAAAAAAGAAAGTAACAAAATTAAGATGGAACTATCTCTGTTCAAATTCAAGATGTCTCTTGTAAAACTCAAGTTTGGGTGAGACTCAAGTCCTAGTGGACTCGTCGATCCAACTTCTACAAGAGATTAACCAAGTCTATCCATAATAAGGAGTTAAGGAATCATCTCCCTTATGACTCAAACAACGATCAAATCGAAGCACTAACAATTTAAACATCCACTAATCATCAATCAAAATGATCAATCCACACTAAAGCAAACATAACACAATACTAACAATCATGACTCTTAAGCACACTAAATAAAACCAAACTGATAACTATGAGTTACTGATACACCTAAAATATATAGTATTTTTAGAAACAATTTTATACCTATTTTTGAGATATTGCGCTTTAATGGAATGTATTTTTGTGTTTTTCTTGCAGATGCAGGTAAAAAGGGTAAAAAATGCTTAAAGTAGTGAAAAAGGATCAAATTTGGAGCAAAAATGTGAAAAATGTGCAAAAGAGTTTTGGCGCCTAAGCGCCGATTAAACAGAGAAGGCCGAGCCTAAGTGTTAGAGGCCCCGCGCTTAAGCGTCAGTGTCAGTTATTGGATGAGTAAATTCGATTTCTGTGAATTTTGAAGAGGTTTTTAAGGTACCCATTGGCTTAATAGGTGGTTATAACCACCATGGATGAAAATTATCATGAAAGGATGCATCTCTTGGGGAAATACATCAAATCTAGACATATTTTGAAGAGAAACCAAGACACCTTTTTTAAAATTATAAAAGAAAGAAGAGAGGACTTAGAAAAAAGTCCTAAAAGTATTGTAAAGTTTTGAAAGTTCNAAAGAAAGAAGAGAGGACTTAGAAAAAAGTCCTAAAAGTATTGTAAAGTTTTGAAAGTTCTCATTTGGAGAGTTAGTTCTGAGAGATTTTTAGGCACCACTTTTACTTTTATTTTATCCTTTTTGTTATTTTATTTTGAGTGATTGTAAAGAGAAGAGAATCAAAGGAACTTCAAGAGTTTGGTGGAGGACTTGAGATAAGTTTTTATCTTTTTGTTTTGAGACAACTTTTGGTTTTAATTGAGACTTGTTTTTGGTTTGACAATGATTTCTTCTTTTAAACTAAAGTGTGGTTTTGTTTTATTCATGAATTATGAGTATTTTTCTTTAGTTTTCTTCTTAAAATGATAAGTAATTAAGTTTTGGATGAAAGTTGTGGAAAGTATTGATCTTAAATGATGGAAGAAGTTGTGATGATTTAAATCCATGCACTTCATTTACTTCATGATTTGACCAATCTAGATGTTAAAATTTGTTGTGAGAACTTGTAAGAACCGGGCTGGTATTGTCTCAGTCAACAATTGGAAGAATCACATGAGGTTGTATGAATGAGAATGTAGTTCATATGATTGAGTGCAAATAAATAGGGAAATATTCATTAAATGGTGTAGAGTTACAGGATTTTAAGGTGACATGTTAAAGCCTCTAACTTGGTTTATTATTTTAGATTCTGATACGAGATGTTAGCCGCCAGGTGGAAAAAATCGAGAGAACTCTAGAGTGAGAGCCAGTATCTTCTTTGCTTAGCCGGTCTTCAGAACTATTCAAACTTTAAATTAGCCAATGTTCTTTATAGCATCTCTAGTAAGGGTCAAAAATATTATTGCTCCTATTTGGCACAACACAATTTGCATACATCCACAACAAAATTTCTATATTTATTGCTAATTCATAAAAAGAAGAAATATATTTTCATATTTAGTGCTTTTCTTTTACAAAAACTCTAGTTATCTTTTTAAATTGTTATTGTTCTATCAAAATATTGAAAATACAAAAAATATTTAAATTTTCATTGCTGCAAAAATCATCTTTAGTTTAAATAATTATCTTTTTATTAAAAATAAAAAGTTTGTTGTTCAATAGTGCATATTGCGTATTCTCCCTGTGGGTTCGATATTCAGGTCTTAATCAAAAAGTCTTATATTACTTGATAACAAAATATCTACTTGTGTAATATCCCAATATATATAAATTAAAAGTTAAATTCTTATTTTTTTTCAAGATCAAGTTTTTGGTTTTGCTGCAAAGTAAGGAAATATAAGTGAAATATAATCTGAATTATTGTTGTATTGTGCATATTAACAGTATCCAAGGATCAATTACCTCCCATAAAGCGCTTGGTTCAACGTCTCTAGCTAGACAAATGATTTCACCTGGATCAAAATTCTAATTAAGTAATCCTTCATCAATTGCCCAATCTTTTCCAAATCCATGGATTCCTATAAAGTCCTCGAATTTAAAATTTTCTTTCAGCTCTTCATGTTTAGACTGATTCATATCCTTGTTCCCAAATTTTGGATCATATTCTCTTTAGATAATTCAAATTCTGGATCAAATTGGTCTAATTTACTATTGTCTTTCAATTCTTCCCCTTGGTACTGAGTAAATGGTATAGGTGGTCTTTCTATGTTTATCTTAGTTGAGGAAATAGATTTTTCTAATTCAGTAGGAATATCTTCCATTGGTCTTTCAATCTCCTTATCCTCATCTTTCACATTGAAGTTCTTTTGAAACATATTTTCAAATTCTCTTCTAAATATTTTTTTGATAACTTTATATTGCTCATCATTCATCTGTTTAGGGTTTATCTCAGGGTTACTAGGTAAAATCTTTGGGGGGTAACTGTTAATTACATTAATAATCTGCTGTAGCATCAAAATCTCATTCATTTTGTCTGTATAGCTTAGAGTATGCCATTCAATGACTTTGAATAACTCTTTCATAGGAGATCTTTTACTGGTTTTATCATTCAAATTCATCTTGTGATTGAGTCGAATATGAAGATATAAAGAATGGTGGTGTAGATGAAGTCTCTATATAGGTAAGCTTTAAAATTGTATGAGGTATGAGATTTTTCAACCGATGGAATTAAAAGTTTACTATTTTCGGTAACGTCTATCATTTCACACCTCTTCTGAACATACATACAGTCTTCTTTAAACAACATTTTAGACTCATCATGAAAGTCCATTTTGATCTCATCTGTTAACTTACTCTCAAAACTTTTTTGGAAATTGTCTTTATTTAGATAATCAATTTCATCCATAAAAAAAATCATTATTTTTTCTCTCAGCTGAATACTTCATAGCTTTTAAAACATCAAAAGTGACTTCTTGGTCATTGATATTCATAATCAACTTTCCTTTTTGCACATCTATCATAGTTTTTCCAGTACCAAGAAAAGGTATCCCCAAAATAATGGGATATTCTTTATCTTCCTCTATATCTAATACAATAAAGTCCATAGGAAAGATAAATTTATCCAGTTTAACAAGCACGTCTTCTATAACCCCTTTTGGATAAATGATAGATCGATCAACTAACTGAAGGGTTATAGTAGTGGGAGAAATATCGGGTAAACCTTTTAAATATAGATAGAGGCATCACATTAATGCTCGATCCTAAATCACATAAAGCTTTTCCACATAATCTTTCTCCAAATACACAAGGAATTGTTAAGCTAAAAGGATCTTTAAGTTTCTTAGGAAGCGTTTTCTGAAATATAGTGCTGCACTCCTCACTTAGTGCAACTGTCTCGTAATCCCCAAATTTCTTTTTTCGTATTTAATATTTCCTTCATAAACTTTGCATAACTTGACATATGTTTCAAAGCTTCAGCGAAAGGAATATTTATCATTAACTTCTTAAGTACGTCCATGAACTTTAAAAATTGTCTATCCAACTCACACTGTCTAAGTCTTTGAGGAAATGGAGGTGGTGATCTTTCTAAATTGATTTTAGTTGGAGATATTAATTTTTCCAGACCCTTAGAAACATGTTCTTTAGGTTTTTTATTTTTCTTTGTTTCTCTCACAACTCCTTTCTCTTTTCTGACCATATCCTCTATCTCTCTTCCACTTCTTCATTGGACAACTTCTATTTGTTCATCATTTTTCTCTTTAGGGTTGATCTCAGTGTTGCTAGGAAGTGTTCCTTAAGGTTTTTTGCAAAGTGAATTAGCAATTTGTCCAAGTTGATCCTCAATGTTTCTAATCACAACATTTTGACATTGCAACTGGTTTTCCATTTGCAATACCACTTCTTCTGTAGACAACTTCTTATCCTCAAATAGTTGATCATTGTTAGAGTCCAATAAAGATGAAGATCTATAATTTGTGTTCCCTTGATTATTCCAACTCCCATTAGGATTTGCATGATTATTTTCCCATTGTTGGTTTCCACCCTAGTAGTATGATACCTGTTAAAATTAGGATGGTTCTTCCAACCTAGGTTGTAAAATTTAGAATATGGGTTGTTTATACTATTGAAAGTCTCATCTGATAAGTTAGAATCAATCTTATGCCCCAATGAACTTTCCTCACTTACTATAGTAAATTGAGGTTAGTTCATTCTAAATTTGTCCAACTTCCTTGATATTGCAGTATCAAATGCCCTTAGCGTAACAACATTGTAGAGGGGCATTGAAATTGAGGTTAGTAGCACAAAGTTCTAGAAAATTGTGAACTAACCTCAATTTAGCACAAACCTCAATTGTGAACTAACCTCAATATACACTTCACATTGAATATTACATATCCTTAGTGTAACAACATTGTCTGACATGACGTTATAATAAAAAGTAGCACAAAGTTCTAGAAAATTGGATAAGTGTATATAGGGATCCTCCGAAGGAGTTTCCCCAAACTGATTGTTCTGCACCAGTTGGATAATATTTGGATTTATATCAAATGATTTAGCTTCTATGACAGGGGTTTGTATACTTGAGTGAATTTCATCTATCTTAGGATTTATATAATCCCTCAAAGATTTATTATGATTTTCCAAGTTATTATTGTGAATGCTTTATATTTCTATTTCTAGTTCTTCGAGTCATTTCAATTTTTTTATTATTTTTTTCTAACTCAGGATCATAAGGCACAAGTCCTACAGATCCTTTATTTTACATCTGCAACACAACAAACAATACAGTATGTCAGTCGTCATGTGGGTGCATGCGATTTAATTAAGTGTAATATAGTGTTTAAAAATTAGGTATTTTAATTTAAATAAAATGGGGTCAAACTGATCCCATTGATTTCTATAGTTTGAATAATCGAGCTAACCACGAGTATTGTACCACCCTGAAAGGTAATACACTACTTGGTAATAAGTTCAATTAACTAAACTATAGGAAATAAATGACTTTCGTTTGATCTGCAAGTTTGCATGATGACCGACAGATTCCCCTATTTGATATGGGAGTCAAATAGGATTTATTTTAAGTCTGAGTTCTTTTAAGTTCCCTATAAGGGCAAGCCCCTATAGTTTATTACATCTTAAGCGAACGTATCATTTAAAAAAACTCTCGATAAAAATCAGAAATTTTTTATTTTCATGAATTCGAAAGGAAGGGTTTTCAACGAACATGATTATGAAATTTTCAATAGGGATCGGTTCAAAGGTGAAAGATTTTATTTTAAGAATCGAAGGAAGAAAGTAGAGGAGATTAAAGATCTAGAACAGGTTCTTGGTAATCCCCCAAACTATCCAAATGTTTGGCTCTATTTAGAACGATATTAATTTAAGTTAACTCTTGCCAGTTTTATTAACTAGGCCTTAAATTTGTGCAATGATGATCTACACAAAAAGCTTAGAAAGATATGAGGTTTTACATCGAGTGACTACCTCAGAATCCTAAAACAAGTTAGGACATACTCCATATCGGGACTATGCAGGAGCCTAACAAAAAGAGAGGTTTTATGTCATAAAATACAACCTCAGAATTTAAAGGATTATTATTTAAACTAAAGAAAGGTCTTGAACGAGTTGCCCACGAAGTTGGCTTTAAAGTCATCATTGTCGTAGTAGTTCCATAGTTCAAGGTTTTATAGTTTTGTTATGTGCATGTCAAGTTTTTTTTTGTTATTTTTGGTTTTGTTTTATTTTGGTTTTGGTTTCGGTTTTGGTTTGCATACCAAGTAAGATAAATTGCTGATAAATAAAAGGTACAAAAAAAAAATAAATTGTTGTAAAGTAAATAAAAAAAGAATGCAGTACATAAAGTAAATACATGTCTGGGCTTCTGCTACTGCTGCATGGTTAGTATCATAAAACATAATATATTTGCAGGAAATTTAAATAAACTACAAGAAAATAAACATAAGCATATGATACGGGAAACAAAAGTCAATAAATGAGTTGTAATAAAACACAAGCAAGTAAGAGAAAATTGTTAGTCACATGGAAGACCGGGACTAGGTGTAAGATCTTGGTAAAGGTGGGGGCTCAGAGTTGGACTGTGTGCTTCCCGACTTTAAGTAAGAGCTACCAACCCAATCATCTATGGAGGGCGGTCCTAACCTCGATTTAAGTGATTAAATGTGGACCTTTACAAATTTTCATTTTAATTTAATGTTCATGCATACAAAATTTTATCATGTAAAATAGATCTTTGTTAAAAATATTTTTGTAGAGAGATGCAGTCCACATATTAATCAATCTGATCGAGTTTGGACTACAAGCAACCTAAGAGTATCGGGGGCAATTATCTTCTCAAGAGTTGTCGAATAGTATCATCAGTCCTTATCCTCTCTTTTTATTAAAGGTTCTTGAGATAAGAGATACTAGTCTAAAATCCCACATCGTATCTCACATTTTAGCACACATTAGCATTATCGTCATTGCCCTAACCACTTAGACCTCAGACTTACACAAGTCCGATGATCGATATGTGGCACAAACAAATATCCCCAGTTGCCCACAAGGGTTTAAATACCGTAGGGAAGACTTAAACCCTTGAGCATTGGGTCATTAATATGGGATAAGTAGTTTGGGGTATTTCTATTGATTTGTGTGAATTATCGGGTCTCGAATCATAACTTGGTGGGTCCTTAGTGGTTCGTCTGATTTTTTTAATGATCATTTACGTTTTCACGATGATTTTCTTCAATAAATCACGACAGACCCAGGTGTCCTCTAAAATATATGAATCTCCCAATGATGTCTAGAGAATTACTCTAAGCAAACTTGGAATCATCTAGATCATTTTAAGTTCATTTTGGTCTTGCTAGATTGTTAATTAAACCATTCAAACAAGATTAATGTCTTTTAAGTTATGGTCAATGCATCTTAATTGACACATAAGTAGGTTAGAACCTATGTTGTTTGGTGCTTGAATGGGTGATTGTCCCAAGAGTAAGTTTAATTACTTAAGGAAATTTTACTCTCTTAATTGAACTTGAGCCTATAGTGTTTATGAAAAATTATATTCTTTCTTCTCTAATCCCTTTCGATCGATTCTAGCTCGCTACCAGGCTCTTAGATTATTAAGGATAAATTTGTAATTTATGTTAAGTGATATTAATCCTTATTAAACGATTCTATCATGCTTAACCATTAATCCGGGGCTTCAAATTAGTTATTATTGTCTTCCTATCTCAATTACCTCACTTGAGAATCTTCCATACTTAAGCATCTTCCAACCCACAATAATTGGAGAAATTACACTTTTACCTTTTTTTTTTAGAAAATAACATGAGTTAGTTTCTATACCTTAACCCTTTTGTTTCAGGTGTCTTAGAGAGTCAATTATGATCAATATTACCCTTTAACCCTTTGCTTTGACCTAAAATTTTATTTGGGTTTAAAATTTCATAATTACCATTTTTACCCTTGGGCCCTTTAACTTCATAATTCCTTTAATTCAATCCGAATAACTTTAAATTTTTTTGTTGAATTGCTACTCATTGGTTTATTAATTTACCAGAGAAGAGTTTGTATATATTTTTTAATTTATTTCTATTTTATTTTCTGAAATTATTTTAGTTCAAAAATAAGAATTTTTTTAATGTTAATCCATTTAATTAATCAAAACAAATATTTTTAGTTCACATTATTTTCTTTTATTTACTAAGCATAAGGGTATATTTATTTTACTTTTATCTTCTACACCAAGTTATAAATTTTTTTAAAGTTACTGTAATTATTTAAATCAGAAATATCTCTTAATTTCCTACTTATCCACACGACACCCTTTTAAGACTCAAATTTTAATACAACATATATAACACAAAATTTTCTTTTAGTTTTCACATATTCATATTTAAAATATCACATAAATAAATTAGTGAAAATTTTAATTCCACATATAATCACATATATAACACCAAAAATCAATTTTTACACGCAACATTTTTATAAACTCTAAGTTTGGGTGGCGAACATGTAAATATATGGGGGCTAAGTATCTTGCTTTTCTAAGTCCCTAATATTTAACGAGCAAACATAATATTCAAATAGCTAGCATGTAAATATTTATTGTCTAGCATGTAAAATAAAGTTTGGGTGGCGTGTATGTAAACATTAAAGCTTCGGTGATAGATATGTAAACATGTAAGAATAATGTGGCATACATGTAAATACTAAAGCTTAGGTGGAACTTAGGTGGTAGATTCACAAACATGTAAGAAAAATGAGGCATACATGTAAATATTAAAGTTTAAGTGGTAGATATGTAAACATGTAAATTATAATAATAAAACGGTATGCATACAATTATTCAACTTTTAGGCGTTAGACACATGAACACATAAGAATAGGGTGGTACGCATGTAGATTTTCATATATATACATATATATATATATATATATATATATATATATATATATATATATATATATATCTACACACACGTGTGAGAAGCACTAAAAAAAAAATCAGTGGTATGCATGTAAATTTAAAAATGCAAATACATAGGAATTTGGTGATATGCATGTAAAATTCCCTTTTTATTTTATTTTTTTTTTTGTTAGAAGAAGAAGGAGGAGGAGGAGGGAGAAAGATACTTGCTCGAAGCTTTGCCGGAGGAGGTTCACAGGAGGAGGTTCGCCGGAGGGAGAGTGGCTTGCTAAATAAAGCTTGCCGGAGAGGAAGGAGAAGGGAGAGGAGGCAGGGTGATGCAGCCTTGAGGTGAGCCCTCTTTGAGGGGTGGAGTTGGGGTGCTTTTATAGGAGAAAGAGAGGGAGTGGGGAAGGGAGGTGTGAGAGCCGGGAGCTCGAGAGAGAGAGAGGAAAGGTTTGCTTTTATTTCGCCATTTACTTATTATTATTATTATTATTTTGGCTGACTACAGCAGTAGAGAGAGGCCTAGCCTCATTAAAAAAATATAAATATACATATAATTCTATGCAGCAATATATATATATATATATATATATATATATATATATATATATATATATATATATATATATATATATATATATATATATAAAATAATAATAATAATAATAATAATAATATAATAATAATAATAATAAGAATGTGGTCTGCTTCGTCATCCATAGTCATTTCGGACCACTTCGTCAATGATCGGGTTAAAATAAAAATGCGTCAAATTTAATTTTCATCGAATTTCTTGTTTGCGATCGATCATTTTGGAAATTGATTATGGGTCAATTTAATGGATTTTGATTCATTTGAAATTAGATCTTGAATTTTACGATATTTGATTGATAATGAAACTCAATTTGGCGATTTGAGTCAGTGAGTGAATTTGGTCAAATTGGATCAAATGGATGATCAAGAATTGATTTTAGGAATATTTGAAATGATTTTGGAGGATTTGAGAATTTTTTGTCCATGAGTGGGATTTTGGTAATTTTGGCTGACTTTGGTCAAAGTGGTCAAAATGTTAATTTAAAGGCCCGAGGTGGTTCAGAAAGAAATTTGCAGTCAAACGACAGTGTTCGGGTCATTTTTAATCAATGTGGAATGTTTTATGATCATCCAAGCATTTTTTAAATATTCGTTATTTTGGTGTCGAGGTGCCAAAAAACTTTTCGGAAGTATGACAATATTACAGTCAAAATTTTCAGGAAAACATAAGGAATGATTTGGTGTGATTTTTAGAACTTATTGGTAACTCTGAGAAATTTTGAGAAATTGGGTATTCTTGGGGTCCAGAGGCATTCTGGTAATTTTTGGAAAAATTGTGTTTTTTTGCAATTTTTGGGTTTCAAACTGTCTAAATGATAATATCAAATGGTTTAAAGTGGATTTTGTGATTCAATTACAGTTTTGGGAAATTTGGAAAAATTAGACTATTCAAGTGGGTATTTTAGGGGAAACTGAGTTCAAATAATTTTGGTTAGCCTCATGAGTGTAATGATTGTAACATTGTGACATGAAAATGCAATGTTTATGATGATCATAATGATTATGAATGATGATGTAATATATTGAAGTAAAAAAAAAGGCGTAGAACAGTGCAATGCTTTCTTATGGTCCAAAGGTCCTATAGGAATTCTCATCAGGGTTCCCTTATGTGATCTCTAATCTTTGTATTAAAGATTATTGATTACATATAGAACCAACATAGAGAACAGAGATTTGGTTGAAATGTCTGAGGAGAAGG
>NEWO01002021.1:9091-31047 GCA_003013225.1 Phalaenopsis aphrodite
TTTTAAGGTCATATTGTCGTAATCGTTCGAATAAAATCCTAAAATCGTACAAATGGTCTATTTTCCATTTACTTTTGATGACCAAATCATCCACGTAGCATTCTACTTGGTTGTGAATGAGGTCATCAAAAATCTTTGTCATTACACGTTGATATGTTGTTCCGACGTTATTTAGGCTGAACAACATCACTGTATAGTAGAAAATTCCAATTGGTGTTTTGAAGGCTGTATGTGCTGCATCCTCAGGAGCCATCTTGATTTGCTTGTATCCCGGCGATCCGTCCATGAAGGAGAAAATTTCATTTGTTGAAGCGATATCCACCATCATCTCTGGCATGAGTAGTGAAAACTCGTCTTTCAGACATGGCTTGTTCAAATCTCTGAAGTCGACACAAACACGGATATGTCCATTTTTCTTCTTAACATGTACAATATTAGCCAACCATATGGGGTACTGCTCTTCTTTCACAAAGTTGGCGTCTATTAATTTCTTCACTTCAGTGATGACTTGTTGTTCTATTTCGAAGCACATTCTCCTGGGAGCTTGTTTTAATGTGTTATATTCTTGTCCACCTCGAGTTTATGGACTGTAACCTCTGTTGAAAGTCCTGACATTTCATTGTAGCTCTATGCAAAGCAAACTTTGAATTTTGTTAATAGTTTGATCAATTCAGTAGATTCTTCGTCATTAAGTAGAGAACTTATAAATGTAGGTCGGGGTCATTCTTCAGTCCCGAGGTTAATCTCTTTCAATTCATCAATGGTAAATTTATTTTCCTCCTCAAATTCTAGCCGAGCATTTTCTATTGGTTGATCAGTAGAGTCATCCTCTATATCGAGGCAATCCTCTTCTAACTCACCAGTAAAAACCATGCAAAATTTAGAATCATCGACTCGTCCGACTGTACCAAATCTGAGACCCTCTTTTGAATTTGGAGTTCAACTTTTATCATTCCATAATTTTTTGAATAGTTGAAATTTTTCTTTTGGCATTTATTTTGGTAAGTGTCCCTGTTGAATTAACTTTTGAACACAAGGCGACAAGTAACTAAAAGGCAATTCGATTAATTCATTTGGATCATCATCCAAATTTACATGTTTTTCAAGCTCAGTAGAGGTAGAAGCATGGTAAAATTTGATCGGCTTTGAACCAACATTATAGACTTCCTTGACCTCTAAACTCTTGACCATTTGAGGGAGAATCAGAGTAAGGGTCATACTATTCACATAGTGGTTTATCCGATCATACATAGTTTCGTATTCATTCTTTTCTGTATCTTCTAGAGATATCTCGTACTGAGGTCTCTTCCATCTTGTTATCATTATCTCATCTTCATAATTGTCTTCATTACCAATGTTGATGGTTGGCCTAGTCCGTTCAACGATTAAATTGATCCTTCCTCACCCACGTCCCCGACCTCAACCTCGGGTACCCGAACTAAAAGAACCTTCACCAACTCATTGTAAGGGAGTGGTGGAAGATCGCCAAAGTGGATTTGAATGGCCTCCTCATTGTAATTCTTCTAAATCTTCATATTTGTTTATGATAACTTCACGAGAGAAAACAGTCTTCTTTGGAGGCGTTTAGTAGGTAGCATCTTCATGGATACCAACTTCATCCACTGAAAATGGTTGTAGGTCTCATTTGATGTAATTTTCTTGACCATCTTTGTGGTATTTGATGCACTGGTGTGGGATGATGGAACCATATTGTGCTCATGAATCCATGGTTGACCCAGTAGAGCATTAAAAGAGGTCTCGACATTGATGATATGAAATTTAGCGGTTGTCACGAGTTCTCCAACCTTCATAAGTAATGTAATTGATCTGAGGGCTCTTTCTCCCTTTTGGTTGAATTTTCTTAATATCATTTTATCAACCGTAATCTCTTGAGCTTCAATATTCAAATAGGCCAATGTTCGTAGGCTCATCAAGTTAATAGATGCTCCAGGATCCACTAAAACTCTGGATAACACAAATCTGCCGATGTTGAGGGAGATGTAAAGTGGACCGTTGTGGTCGGTGGTACCGAGCAGCAAGTCTTCATCTGTGAATGTTACCCCAGGTTGTTCTTTCAATGAATAAACTTTATCTGAGGATGTGCTGACCAACTGAGCTAAGAAAATTTCTGGGTCAAGCAAAACTGTAACCAGAGACTCTCTTATCTCCTTTAACAGGATTAGAGCGTCGTAGATGCTTAATCGGGCCGATAACTTCCTAAGATGAGCTAGCACATTATAATCTTCTTTGTATGATCCTCCAATTTTATCTTGATTATGTGGTTCTTCCACTGGTGGAGGTGGGGGTATCTCTTCCCGGGTCATTATCTGCTTTCCTTTATCTGTTGGAGCTGTTCTTAGTGGTAAGACTTTTCCGCTCCTTAAGATAACTTTTGTGATTTCTTTGTCTTGATATATCATTGTTGAATCTTCTGGTGTCTTTTCCTCTTCATCGAAAAGATCCAATTTGATTGCAAGGGTATACCGTGATGCTCGAGAATTGACTCCTCATTATTGGTGATGTCGTAAGCTGTATCTTTGATGTCTTCTTTGAACTTGACAATGAGTTCATCAGACTTGGGTACAATTTGAGAAGCATTTTGGGGATCAAGGTCAAACTTAGATCGGTCATAATCAGTTACGTTATCATCAGAAATAGTTAAAACTTATCCTAAATCACAATCATTATATTCATAAGACCTTGGAGGGACAAAAAGATAATCATACAAAGTCAAGGGTTCGAAGATTTTCTTCCCCAAATCTGAGACAACTAATCTAGTAGTGGCAGCCCCTATCCTACCCCCGTGCTATCAATCTTTGTAGTGAAGTTTTTCTTCTTCTTCTTTGTCTTTGACGATGATGGATCTCCTGACAAAATCTTCATCTCGGGCTTGGTATGTTGCAGACTCTGAATGGAGGCTTGTTTTGATGCAGACTGGATCTTGTCCAGTATTTTCTTTGATTAACTGCTCCAGACCTCATTCCATTCTTCTTCGGTATTTGCAGAAGCTTGTTTCGATGAAGCCTGTATTTTATTAAGGACCCTCTTAAGTTCATTCCAAGTTGTACTCCATCCATCTGTTCCAGTATACGAATCGATTGGGGAGATTGGCTCGACCTAAATCATATTTATGGAACCTTTTTCATGTTCTTTTAAATATTCTTTCAGGATTGTTATGTATTTATCTTTAAGGTACCTCTCGAGGTAATCCTTAAAGACGAATCATTTTTCTTTAGTGTGCCCGAGCAACCGGTGGTATGGGCAATTATTTGGTTCATTCTTCCTATCAACCTCTTTGGGCTTCTTTGGATCTGATAATTTGAATTCAGGCTTCTTCATCAGACTTCTGAATATTTTAGGTATAGCTTCATCTTTGAAAGAATACACCGTCTTACGTCGCTCTGATAGGGACATTTTCTTATCCTCTGTTCGAGGTGATCCCTCTTGAGGCGGTCGCTGGTTGGATTGACTATTCTGTTTTTGAGAGTATTGTGACGAAGATTGGTGAGGCTCTTCTGCATATATCTTTATCGGCTGCTTTCCTTTGTCGACGGTCGCCACTACTTCTGATTTCTTTTCAAACACTCTGGCCACCTTAGCCTTTTCGTGTGGCTCCATGTGCTTAATCTCCTCTTGAAGACTGCTAGCTTTACTGAGTAGCTTCTTGAAGGATTTGATGGTGAGTTCCTTGAGCATGAAAGCTACTAGCCCATGAATGTTCTTGAGTAAAATTTCAATTGCATGATGTTCCTGTAGTTGAGGTTCACATTTCATACTAAGGTTTCTCCACCTCAAAATATAGTCTACCAAAGTTTCACTAGGCTTTTGTTTTTCCATCATGAGCTCTCTAATAGACACATGGTGTTGTGCCTCGGTAAATCTTTTCACAAAAAGTTGTTCCAATTCAGAAAATGTTTTAACTGACCCGTTGGGAAAGTCAGCGTACCAGTCAAAAGCAATTCCTGACAAGCTGCTGACGAACTACTGGAAGAGTAAATCTTCACTATTTCTCGTGTTGCCATAGCTAGCTCGGAAATGTGTTATATGCTGTCTGGGATTTTTAGTCCCATCAAATATCTTGAATTTTGGGGCCACAAAACCCTTGGGAAAAGGCACGACATCAAATTCCTCTTGCTAAGGTCTACCCTTTAGAACCAATGCACCACCTTTAGATTGGGTTAAGGTGTCCCGCACTTGTTCAACCATTTTCTTGAATTCCTTTTCTGGCATGGCACTTGATGGAGAATCCTTTCTATGTTGCTCATCTCTGTTTGCTAAAGCAACCTCTCTTCTTTCATCTGTGATGTGTATGATCTCTGGCTGATTGATCTTTCAAGAAGCCAATTACGGAGCTTGTGATTGCTCCTGAATGGTGGTCATGACGGTCATAGCTACAGTCATATTTTCTATTCTTTTCTACAGTAGATTAACTTGCTCATCCCTTAGGAGGACAACCCTACGCAACTCATCTACGACGTTCTCTTTCGTGTGAGGTTGATCCTCATACGTAGATGTGGTGGCTGTGGTCTCAATCACTTAGACATCCATGAAATCCTCCTCCAAGTAATCATTGTAATACAAATTTTCATTGTCGTTATAGCCGGAAACTTCATGTTCTCGAGCTAACTTGGAAATATTGATCCTGAGTTTCTCAACTTTCTCTTCAATTATTGATTCCTTGATTGCTTTAATATCTGGAGGGCCCTGATGGACATCTTCTACTTGTTCATCCATCTCGCTGGCTATTATCGTGACGATGTCACATATTTCAGATACTGGTTTCACTTCCTGTCCAATGGGTTCACCGGATTGTATCGTTGCGGAGACCTTGGGTATCCATACCTTTTTCCTTTTTGACGACGATGTCTCAATATGGAGCGTCTTAGTAGAAACATCGGTATGGCAAGGGAAAGTATGCTCCCCGTGGTGTAGACCGGCTACAATGCTAGGTAATAGTCTTATTTTTGCCTTTGGGATTGTAAGAATGTCTCCATAATGGGTGACAGATAAGATCTTCAGACCCGGTCTTGATTTAACCGGTCAACTGCCTACAGTCCTGGTGGCAGTGTGATCAGTGGTAACTACTACGGTATCCACTCTCTATCCTAAACGAAACCAAAAGGGGATGCGAGTAGGTGGCACTCCATTTGTCTTATGAGATTGTCTGGCGGACTTGATGCCCTTCAAAATTTCCTTCTTTATGAGAGGGAAAATTGCATCTCCCACATGTTTAAGTAACTCGCTAACCGAACACCCCTCTTTGGTAGCAAGTCTTCTGAAAATTGCACTAACTCAAGTGATAGGAGTGAACTTCTTTCTCTCCTCACCTTGTCCATGAAGTGATGGTAATGCAATAGCGATTTTCTGGATACTCTTGTATCCGTCGATATCCGTCAAAAGATGGAATCTACTCCCCCGTAGGAGTGGATAAAATTTTGATAACACTCCTTAATCTTAATGAGGCTCTTCCTTAACGGGTGTCTTCTTAGGAACCTGGGCTTTAATGGCCCTCCGAACTTTTCTATTACGGTTTCTCCTTTGAGTTCAGGTCAGTGATACAGTCCTCAAACTTGATCCAATTTCAAATACAGGTAATGGAATAGCTAATCCCTCAGTCATATCCTCAATAATCATTACACTTCTTTCCCCTTAGCAGCAAAGGGGCTAGCAGGTTGGCGGGTGCCACGACGGCAGTAGTTTTAGATTTGTTGTAGGTAGAAAAGTTTTGAAGGAAGTTCAAACTAAATTCTGCATATGGTTCTTGTATTTTTGAAGTAACAATCATCAATACTACAAAAGGGGCTTTCCCGAGGATGACCTCGAGATCTTCAAATCCAGCTCCAAATTTGATGGTAGGAGCAAGGTTGTGGGCTTCATGACTCGCTGGCAGGTTGCAGGAAAAGGTCATTGTTGGGTAGGCCATTGTAGCAGGCTTGAAAATTTTGGGGTTAGCTATATGACCAAAAACATCGTAATTTTTAGTGCAAGCACTGAAAATAGAGGTTGATCTGTAGACCGAGCGGGTCTTAATTTATGGATATTTTAAAATCTTATTTAAGAAAAAGTGTAAAATTTAATTAATATAAGAAAATTTTAAAGTGTGTGCAGCACAACACGATTTGGTTTAATTTGGAGAATAGAAAATCAAATTTGGAAGAAGATGTGAAGTATTTTAAGACCCGGTGCGGGACCTATTTAGTGGCAGATAGTGCCCAAGTGGAACTAGTCCATCGACACACCTGTTGGGGGTCCGACCCCACATGAAAATTTAAAAAGTCCTAAATGGCCTTCTGAACCTCTCTGTTCAAAGATGGTTGAACAACTAGTCTTGAAGATAATATTTCTTAATTTGTATGGAGAGAAAAGCTCTTCCCCAGCAAAGTAGCCAAAAGCTGTCGACGTTATTTTTGTTTGGAAGGAGTTGCCCGTAAGAAGCCATCGGTCACCGGAATCAAAATTCCATTGCTTGCTTAGGAAGGACGTTTTAATTTACATAGATATTTAGTTTAGGAAAACATGAAATCAAACTGACCCCATATTTTCATAGTTTAAATGAAAGAGAGTTGTGCCTCAAATCCTGTATCTATCCTGAAGGATAAACACAAGACTTGAGCATGAGGCTCGATCAAACAAACTAAGGAATATATGACGTCTGTTTGGTCTGCGAAACCTTTGTATTTGCCGACAAGTTTCTCTATTTAATATAAATAATTAAATAGGGTTTATATTAAGTTGGGTTCAAACATGCTTTTTATAAGGGCAATCCCTTATAGTTAATTACATCTTAAATGACCAAAGTCACCTAAGAAGACTCTCGATAAAAATAAGGAAATATTATCTCCAAGGAGTTTCAAAGGGTAGGACTTTTCAATGAGATTGGACGTAGAGGTGTGAAATGGGATTGGTTCAAATTTGGAACATTTTGTTACAGTCCAAAGGAGGAAGAACCAGAGGATGTCAGAGATCCAGAGGAGAACCTTGGTGACTTCTTAAGCTATCCTAATGTTTAGCTTCAGTTTTGAGGAGAAATATTTAGGTGTTTCATCCTGCCAATTTTTTTTGTTAGGGCTTACATTTGTGTGAAACAGTCCCACAAATAGCCTGGAAGATGTGAGGGGTAGGTCGTGACATACGACAACCTCGTAATCCTAATACGAGTTAGGCCTTATATTATATAGTAGGGTTGTACAAAGGCCTAAAGATAAGGTGAGGATTTACGTTGCATAATCAAGCAAGCTTGTCCTATGGCTTTGTTGTTTAATTCTAAAGAAGATTGGTTTAGCTGAGGAAGACGGGTTTTACTGTTGAAGATGGTCGTGCTGCCCACCATGCTAGCTCCAAGCTTCTTGCTATGACAAGTTTGAGCTTTCTAGTGTGTCAAGTTATGATGTCAAATCAGGTGGCCATATGGTTGAAGTTCTTTAAAATTTATGGGGCTTGTTAAAGTTGATTAGAGCGACACCGGTTAGGATCCCACGGTTCCCTCGTTACGGCACCACTATTTTCTATTGGATTTACTTAGTCAAAATGAACTTAATAAACTCAACTTAATGAGTTCCATAATTTTATTTAAATTGTGGGAAGCCTCGTTAGCAACCGTAGATTAGCTCCTCCGAGGGATTCCCGATCATCCAATAGAGATGTCTTATTTTAGTTTAAGTTGTAGTTTTGTGTGATAATTGTGATTAAATTTTGAGTTGTTTTATATTTTGAATATTATGGAGCTAAATTTTATCTTGGTTGATTTTAGTTTTTTGTTTTGGTTTTAGTTTTGTGTTTATCCAGATAGTTTTAGTTTTCATGCAGGGTGACATCATTGTTTAGCATGCAAGTTTGCAGGTATAAAAGTACAGTACAAGAAAGACAACAATGAAAACTATAAAAGCGTAATTGGCGAGTCTTCTCGTTCGACCACTTGAAACTCAAAAGACATGTTAAGGAAGTTTATATGAAATAGGGATGCAAAATTTTGACGACATATCTAACCATAGGTCATATCTTGGTGGGTCCTTAAGAGTTTAATTAAAAATAATTTTGTCAAGCAAAACATATTAAGTTTAGCAAATCTCCAAGGTATTCAACAGATCTAGAGAAAGAAGTAGGTCTGTTACTCTCTTGCTGCCTGGTGAAAAATTCGCAGTTCTTTTAAACTTATTATGTTGCTTAATAATTCATCCTCTAAATACCCTTTGTGCTCAGTGACCATTGATGTATCAATTACCCCTAAGAATAAGGTAATTATCATCTGTAATTTAATTTTAAAAATTATGTGGGTGAAGACCCTTAAAGAGGCAAGTTAGTGTTATTGGAACACTTAACTAAATTTTGGTCCTAATTGGACTTGTAGTGTTTGAAATACGTCTTATTTTTAATTGATATTTACTTTTCTAATCCTCATTTAAATGAAACTTGATTTAGCTTAAGTCACAACTAAGCCCTTAAGACCTAGGTGAGTGTCTGAGTTAGTTTTGAAAAGGCTAAGCTTTAGGTGGTCATAAATCATGATTTGAATTTTTTTTGAAAATTAAAATAGGGGTATTAAATTGATTAATTATTAACTTCAAAAGTCATACCCATAAGCCCTAGGTTCATTTTATTTTAATAAACTTCCAAATTTTAATAATTTAGAAATTTATTAACTTATCTTTTTCAAATAAGAAAGTGAGGTTGGTTTCTACCAATTAACCCCTTGTGTTTCAAACATCCAAATTAAGATGAGANTACCAATTAACCCCTTGTGTTTCAAACATCCAAATTAAGATGAGAGGTTACTCATTTCCCCCCTTGAATTAAGCCTAAATGTTATATCAGGCTAAATTTCCAAAATTACATATTTGCCTCTAAGTCTCTAACACTTCATAATTTGTCAAATTCAATTCAAATGACTTTAAAATTTTTATCCTACCTCATTCATGGGTCAATTAAGACATGAGAGGAGAAAATATGATTTTTCAAAATTTAATTTAATTTATATAATTATTTTTATTTAAAAATAGGATTTTCTAAAGAAAATTCCTAACTTTAAATTAAGTTTTGTATTTTTGAAAAGGATATAAATATTTTTATTTATATAATTATAATTATTAGCCTAAACCAGGGAAGCCTTTGTATCAAATTTCAAGATTTTTTGAATTTTATTTGAATTTTAAGAATTATTTTAAGTTCTGGGGTATTTATTAAATATAAAATATTTCAAATAGGGAAAATTAAGTTTTGTATTTTTGAAAAGTCTTCCTAAGGTCAGAGAACTCAGAGGAGAGGATTTTATATTTTTCTAAATTTTATTTGATTTATTGGAATTATTCTTAGTGAAAACTCATTTTTAGCCTTTAAAAATCATTTTCATGCTTTAAAAATCAATATCTTTATTTAGAAAATGAGGAAAAATATTTCAATTGTTCTTAAGTGCTTAAGAAACAATTTAGAACATTTCCATGCATTTTATTATTTTTGTTATTTTTAGGAATTTTTAATTATTTAAATATTTAAAATATGTTAAAAATCAAGTTTTTATTTCAAATATTATTTTATTTTTAGAAAATACCCTTGGTTACATAGAACTCAAAAAATAAGTTTTTATAAATTTTTGAGTTATATTTTTATTTTTAAAAAATTATTGAAGTGCCAAAATGATATTTATCTTTTAAAAATCAACTTAAGTTATCAAATGAACTCAAAATACTTTGAAATTTATATGGTGAGTTCTCTGGATCTTAAATAATAGTGGAGATAAAAAATCAAGTCATTTTGTTGTTTGTATTTTTCAAAATTAATTATCTTAGTGATTTAGGGTTTGTAAAAATCATGTGTATTTTGAATGACTTGGCTCATGAGAAATTTTCCCAAAGGTTAGCTGATCATAATAAACCTTTTCAAATTTTCTTGGATTTTTCTAAGCAACATGCTAATTTCTAGGATTATTTTAAGTAAATAATGCACATAAACTTGAAAAATGTGATCCTATGTCTAGGGACTTCCTCTGACTTTGGAAAAATCAAGGAAAGTTCCCCTTGATAGAGGCTACAACTTGCCAAAAATTCAAGCTATGGTGATAAGTCTACATGCATGGAGAATCAAAAGATTAAAATCAGTGTTTAATTAATTAAAAACAAAATATGTATCACATGGACTTGAAATTATTTCCACATTATTCTACTCTGTTCACTGAGCAAGAGGGTATTTTTATTTTTATTTTTAAGATTTTTCTACACCAAGATATTATTTTTTTAAGTTAGGGGTATTTAAATAAATAGAAAAAATCCTTCTTTATCTTTTTAAACAACGTGTGCTTACTAGATCCTAAGCAGCTTCAAAGGCACACGTGGCATGCTCTGGTTGGAGGCCGCCATCCACGCAACTGCTGACTCGGCCCGCAGTTTATGTTCTAAAGCGTTTTCTAGCACGATCTCCCCCGTCCATTCAATACATGCTTGATCAAACGGTTCCCCATCATCATCCCTGATAGAGTGATCTCATGACCATCAACACTTAAATCTTAAGATCCCGGCCTAGACTCAACTAAATCACTTCGAGTTTGATCCTATGGACTCATCTAAGTGAGACAAACACATCCATATGGTAATCATGTAATTAAATTAAGCCTAATTAAATATAGAATCAAAATAGGCTCTGGAGGGAGAAGTTTTATACCTTTGCTATGAGAAGTGAAGCTTTGATCATAGAGTCTTGGCACTTTTGTTGTGTTCTAAAGAGGTTAGGGATTCAGTCTCTGGTCTTGGTGTGAGGCGTAGATATGATTTCGATCACGGCCGGATTTGGATGTTGGTCTAGAGCTATGTTAGAGGCTCTGTGAGAGGCTAATTTGATGGGGCTTTAGCTCCTTTCACTGTTGTGAAGGTGTGGGTGAGTTTAATTAGAGTTTAGTGGACTGTAGAGGTTTGGAGAGTTTTGTCCTGTCTCTGGCTAGGTTTTGAGCTAAAAAATTGGGATTTCTTTTCCAAATATAATATTGCTTTTAATTATCAATGAGACCGTGCAGAAAGGCCTCACAAAATCATGATGGTCGATGTGTGGGGGAATGCCGTCACCTTCTTCATAAATGTTAATGATGCAACTGTTGGGAATGTAAGTAGCGGGAAGAATATTCCATCTGACCATTCTCTTGATCATCCATTTTATCATCAGTGGTAACAGATCCACTTGGTTGTATTTGAGGATCCCAGGCGGATTCCCCTGTCTGTCTTTTGTAAAATTGTAGCAACAACAGCATTGGATGGTGTTTCTTCCCTTTCCCCTCATCCATTTCTTTGGCTCGGAATATGTCCTCTCCATGAGAAGGCCCGCTTCAACTCTATCTCTTAAATTGAAGATGCAGTCCAGAATGCTTCTTTCATCAGTTTTAGAGAAAACTCTGGTATATAGCTCCAGGCCTTCCTATATGTTGACGAACTTTCCTTGAACTTCTTCATAGAACTCAAATTCTCTTTTATTTACTCTGCTTATCTTGTAGAATTCTACCATACCAGGAGTTGGCAGCTGCCGTGGGCGTTCCTTCTTTTGGGCTTCAGTGGGAACCCAAACTGGTGTCAGTCTATCCTGAATATGAGATTCAACCTTTAGTGGGATTTATGATCCTAAACTCCATGGCGCGCTCTGACCTGTCCCCAGTGGGACATAGGTTCATTTGGCGTGAAGTTTGGAGTCTGAGACTTGTTGGTGCTTGAAGTGTACTCTTCCAAGGTACTGAAACACTATAGATGGAGAACATTGCAATCCAAGCATTCTACAAACACGCCCGTAGTTGATGTCCTGACCGGTATTTCAACGTTGCACGTCAGACACCCCTTGCGCAAAACATCTGAAACTAAAAGTGTGTTTGACTCTTTCACAAACCCTGGTTCTTCATCTGTGGTGGGTAGACTAGCAGAAGTTTCTTTCAGGTCTGGATCATAAATATGCCCCTCAGGAATAGGGGTGAGCAAGTTGTTTGTTTCTCTTTGACGTTTGTGTTCTTGTCGTAGAAAAGCTCTCTGCTTATTGCCGCTGGCGTTCCTGCATTGCGTCCTGTGATGCGGAGCACTTGGTAGTTGTTCATTAAGGGTGGCTATCAGGTCCCTTGCTGGAGTAGCTACCATGGAGGGTAGATGGCTAGGCCCCACCATCAGATATTGT
Organism: Phalaenopsis aphrodite; assembly: GCA_003013225.1. NCBI lineage: Eukaryota > Viridiplantae > Streptophyta > Magnoliopsida > Asparagales > Orchidaceae > Phalaenopsis > Phalaenopsis aphrodite. Next base: position 21,224 of record NEWO01002021.1, read on the forward strand.
TCCGCTATCATGTTTTTACCTTTGCGTGACACATTGTCTTGAGTGGTCACCCTCAACAGTGAAGGCAGTCCCTCCTTTTCTTTACTGCTGACTACGTCCATTAGAGGACCCTACTAGTCCATATCAACTTGGTTGAAATCCACGTTGAAATCTATAACACCTCCTTGTGGCACCATATCTTCATTTAGTGCGAGGTTCCAGCCATCCTGGAAGGCAAAGATCAGCATCTGTCTTGACATTTTTCTGCAGACGACTGAAAAAACGTCAGTGGGCCGAAGCTTGGCATGAACAAGAACAAAATAAAATATTTATTAAAGTAAATTTTAGTTTGTTTTGGTGAAGAGGATTATTCATTTTATGTGTGAGTTTTATTTAATTTAGTAGAGTATTTAAATTCAAAAGTAGAAAAGAGAACGTGTGAAGTTTAAAACTTCTTTCTCAAAATTTTCATTATATTGAGGTTAATTACAAAATTTGGACCCGGTCATAGACATTTGGCCACATAGATAACCTTAAAACAATCAAAGTTTTTAAGTTTTCAAAACAAGCAGAGGCAAGCGGCATTAAGCAGCATCAGGTTGTGTAATAGGTTTTCAGGTATCGTCCATTTATCAGTAACATAGGTTTGGCTCAAACTTCCCACCTATTTTGCGGCGAGCAAGAATAGGCCTTTTGAGCACAAGTACGAGGTCACCAATTGTTAATGTCCTTGGGTGGACCAATTTATCATGGGCTTGTACCATCTTTGCCTGGTAGAGCTCCAAATGTTGCTGTGCTTCCAATCTTTTTCCCTCGAGACTCTCCAGTTCTTCAAGTCTGAGTTTTGTACTTTCTCCTGCTGTGAGTTGGTTGGCAACGGCGACTCTGAGAGATGGTGTCTAGATTTCTAGCGGTAGCACGACCTCAATCTCGTACAAGAGCATATAAGGTGTACATTGAGTGGGAGTCCTGAAAGTCGTCCGGTAGGCCCACAAGGCTTCTAATAGTTTGTTATGCCAATCCCTCTTGTTTTCATCCAGTGTTTTCTTCAAAATTTTTACCAGTGTCTTGTTGAAAGCTTCAGCCTGACCATTTGCTCTGGGATAGTAAATTGTAGAGTATCTCCAGTCTATCCCACGTCTTATGAAGAAATTGTTGATCTTTGTACTTTTGAAAGATGTCTCATTGTCAGAGATTATTCTTCGTGGTACTTCGAAACGGTAGACAATTTGGCTTTTGAAAAATTGAAGGACGTGTTGTGTCGTAACCTCACATAATGGTCTTGCCTCTGCCCATTTGGAGAAGTAATATGTAGCAGCAAGTATAAACTTGTGTCCTTTAGAAGATGGAGGGTCTATCAGACCTATCATGTCAGTGCCCCAACACTCGAATGGCCACGAGGCAACAGTTGGGTGTAGCACATTCGGAGGCTGGTGTAAGACCACCCCATGCACTTGGCATTGATGACATCTTCTGGCTGTATCCATGCAATCAAACATCATTGCTAGCCAATAATATCCGAGTCTTTTGATCTTCATTTTCATTTTTGGTCCTGACTGGTGAGCGCCACACAATACGACATGTACTTCTTTAACAATATTTTGTGCTTCAACTCTGCTCAAACATCGTTGCCACATTTGGTCAAACGATCTTCTGTAGAGAACATTTCTCACCAGGGCGTAAGATATTGCCCTTCTTGTGATGTGGTGCGCCTCAGACTTGTCTTCTGGCAGCTTTCCAGTATGCAAATATTCCATTAATTGCTTGCGCCAATCTTCGTTGATGTTTGCAACTGTACTTATTGTTTCTTCTTTTCCAAGTTTGTGTAGAGTTTCGAAGTCATTTTGAGACAAGACTCTTCTTCCTTGCACCGTGACTTCGATGGAATTCTCTGGGGGACACGCCATTTCCTTAGCGAGTTTTGCTAGAGCGTCGGCATGAGCATTATCTCCCCAAGGAATCCGGTAAAAAGTCACCTCATGAATCTACTACAGGGGCTTCATTGTGTAGTGATGGTACTCTGCTAGTCTTGGTTTCAGAATTTTGTATTGTCCGACGACTTGCTGGATGACAAGTTGAGAGTCACCATAAATGATAATGTTTGTTATATCCAGTGAAATTGCCAATTCCAATCCGGTGATTAAGGCTTCATATTTTGCTTCATTGCTAGTGCACGGCTCTGTCAGCTGATATGAGAACCTCAACATACCCTTATCTGGCATAATAAAGATCAAACTGATCCCTGCCTTGCTTGGTATAACTGTGCCTGATCCCTTGTCTTTCCTGGCTGGCAAAGCACCATCAAAGAACATTTCCAGCGCTGCGCACTAGAAAATTCCATCTATAGTATTTGCTCGTCTGGTAACTCATCGGTTGAGAGAGGACCCAGCTGGCAGTGGGTGTGCAGCGAGAAAATCTGTTAAAATCTGTCCCTTAATAGCACGGAGAAGAACAAAGGTTATATCAAATTGTAATAAAATCATTGACCACCTTGCTAAACGTCCGGAAAGTATTGATCGGGGCATCAAATATTGCAACAAATTGACTTTTGAAATCAGAGTAATCTTATGAGGAAACATGTAATGTCTAAGCTTTTGAGTGGTGAAAATTAATGTCAGACAATGCTTCTCAATAGGTGGATACCTTATCTCCGTCGGTATTCGATGACGACTCAAGTAGTAGAGTGCATTTTCTTTGCCCTCATAATTGAATTGGGTTAAGAGGCTCCAAAAGAGTCATTCAAAGCCGTGGTATAAAGTATTAACGGTTTCCCTAGGATAGGGGCTGCTAAGACAGGAGGTGTCATCAAATATTGTTTGACGTCCTCAAAGGTCCACTGACATTTCTCTTCCCAAATAAATTTTGTGTCCTTTTTAATTAATGGCTAGAAAGGCTGACACCTACCTAAGAGATTAGAAATAAAGCATCTTAGATATGCCAACTTCCCTTGGAAGGAACGTAGCTGCTTCAAGATTTTATAGGGAGGCATTTTCAAGATAGCTTTAATCTTATCCGGGTCGATCTCGATTCCCTGATGACAGACAACGAATCCTAGAAATTTCCCAAAGGTAACACCAAAGGCGCACTTTAAGGGATTCATTTTAAGGTCATATCATCGTAACCATTCAAACACAATCCTCAAATCATACAAATGGTCTATTTTCTGCTTACTTTTGATGACCAAATCATCCACGTAGTATTCTACTTGATTGTAAATGAGGTCGTCAGAAATTTTCGTCATTGCACACTGATATGTCGCTCCGGCGTTCTTTAGGCCGAACGACATCACTATGTAGCAGAAAATTTCAATCGGTGTTCTGAAAGCTGTAAGCACTGCATCCTCGGGAGCCATAGTGATTTGGCTATATCCCAATGATCTGTCCATGAACGATAAAATTTCATGTGTCAAAGCGATGTCCACCATCATTTCTAGTATATGTAGTGGAAACTCGTCTTTTGGACATGCCTTGTTTAAATCTCTGAAGTGGACCCAAACGCAGATCTGTCCATTTTTCTTCTTAATAGATACAATGTTGGCCAACTACGTGGGGTACTGCTCCTCTTTAACAAAGTTGGCATCTATCAACTTCTTCACCTCGGCGATGACTTGTTGTTCTATTTCAAGGCGCATTCTCCTGGGAGCCTGTTTTACTGGGGTTATATTTTTATCCACCCCAAGTTTATGGACTACAACCTCTGCTGACAGCCTTGACATTTCATCGTAGCTCCATGCAAAGCAATCTTTGAATTCTGTTAATAGTTTGACCAGTTCTGCAGATTGTTCGTCATCAAGTAGAGAACTTAAAAATGTAGGTCGGGGTCGTTCTTCAGTCCCGAGGTTAATCTCTTTCAATTCATCCACGGTGGATTTAATTTCTTCCTTAAATTCTAGCAGAGCATCTTCTATTGGTTGATCAGTAGAGTCATCCTCCACATTGAGGCAGTCCTCATCTGACTTACTAGTAACAAACATGTAAAATTCAGAATCATCGACTGGTCCAACTGTACTAAATCCGAGACCTTTTTTTTGAATTGGGAGTTAGACTTCTAGCATTCCATAATTTTTCAAAAAGTTGAAATTTATCTTTTGACATTCTTTTCGGTAAGTGCCTCTGTTGAATTAACATTTGAACACAAGGTGAGAAGTAACCAAAAGGAAATTCCATTAATTCATTAGAATCAACATCTAAATTTACATGTTTTTCAAGCTCAGTAGAGGTAGAAGCACAGTAAAATTTGATCGGCTTTGAACCAACACTATAGACTTCCTTGACCTCTAAACTCTCGAGCTTTTAAGGGAGAATCAGAGTAAGGGTAATAGTATTCACATAGTGGTTTATCCGATCATACATTGTTTCATATTCATTCCTCTCTATATCTTCTAGGGATATCTCGTACCGTGGTTTCTTCTGCTTCATCATCATTATTTCATCTTCATAACTGTCTTCATCACCAATGTTGATAGTTAGCCTAGTCCGTTCAACAATTAAATTGATGTTTCCTCATCCGCATCCCCGTCATCGACCTTAGGTGCGTGAACTAGAAGAACCTCCACCTACTTGTTGTAAGGGAGTGGTAGAAGGTTGTTGAAGCGGAGTTGTATGGCCTCCTTTTTGTGATTCTTTTGAATCTTCATCTTTGTTTGTGATAACTTCACGAGAGAAGACAATCCTCTTTGGAGGCGTGTAGTAGGCAACATCTTCATGGATACCTACTTCGTGCACTGAAAATGGTTGTAGATCTCCTTGATGCAATTTCCTGACCATCTTTACGGTATTTAATGCACTGGTGTAGGGATGATGGAACCATATTGTGCTCATGAATCCATGGTCAACCTAATAGAGCATTAAAAGAGGTCTCGACGTCGATGATATGAAATTTAACGGTTGTTACGAGTTCTCCAACCTTCATAAGTAATGTAATTGATCCAAGGGCTCTCTCCCTTTTGGTTGAATCCTCTTAACACCATCTTATCGTCCGTAAGCTCTTGAGCTTCAATATCCAAGTAGGCCAATGTCCATAGGCTCATCAAGTTAAGAGATGCCCCAGGATCCACTAAAACTCTAGATAACACAAATCTACAGATGTTGACGGAGATGTAGAGCGGAAGGTTGTGTTCGGTGGTACCGAGTAGCAAGTCTTCATCTGTGAAAGTTATCCCTGACTGTTCTTTCAACGAGCAAAATTCATTTGAGGATGTGCTAGCCAACTGAGCTAAGCAAATTTTTGGATCAAGCAAAGCTGTAACCAGAGATTCTCTCATCTCCTTTGACAGGATCAGAGCATCGTAAATGCTTAGTCGGGCAGGCAACTTCCTAAGATGAGCTAGCACATTGTAGTCTACTTTGCATGATCCTTCGATTTTATCTTGATTATGTGGTTCTTCTACTGGCAGAGGTGGAGGTATCTCTTCTTGAGTCATTATTTGTTTTCTTTTGTTTATTGGAGCTATTCTTGGTGGTAACACTTTTTTGCTCTTTAAGTTAACTTTTGTGACTTCTTCTTGAGATATCATTGTTGAATATTCTGGTGTCTTTTCCTCCTCATAGAAAGATCTAAGTTGATGGAAAGCGGTGCGTCATGACGCTCGAGAGTTGGCCCTTCGTTATCGGTGCTGTCATAAGCGATATCATTGAGTTATTATTTAGCCTTGACAACGAGTTCATCAGACTTGAGTACGATTTGAGGATCATTTTGGGGATCGAGATCGCAACTAGATTGGTCATAATCAGTTACGTTATTACCAGAAATATTCAAAACCTAGCCAAAATCATAATCATTATATTCATAAGACCCCGGAGGGACAAAAAGATAATCATACAGAGTCAAGGGTTTGAGGATTTTCCTCTCCAAATCCGAGACAACCAGTCTAGTAGAGGCAGCCCCTATCTACCCGCCGTACTATCAATCTTGGTAGTGACACTTTTCTTTTTCTTGCTCTTTGTCCTTGACGATGACGGATTTTCTGGCGAAACCTTCATCTCGGGCTCGGTATGTTGCGGACTCTGAATGGAGGCTTGTTTTGATGTAGACTGTATCTTGTTCAGTATCTTCTTACACGATATGCTCCAGACCTCCTTCCATTCTTCTTTAGTGTTCGTAGAAGCTTGTTTTGATGAATCCTATATTTTATTGAGGACCCTCTTAAGTTCATCCCAAGTTGTACTCCATCCATCTGTTCCAGTATATGGATCGATCAAAGAGATTGACTCAGCTAAAACCATGTTTATGGAACTTTTTTCAGGTTCTCTCAAATACTCCTTCAGGATTGTTATATTCTCTTCCTTGAGGTTCTTCTCGATCCAGTCTTTAAAGACGAAACACTTGTCTATAGTGTGCCGAAGCAACCGGTGGTATGGGCAATAATTTGGTTCATTCTTCTTATCCACCTCTTCGGGTTTCTTTGGACCTGGTAGTTTAAATTCTGGTTTCTTCATCAAGCTTTTGAATATTTTAGGTACAGCTTCATCCTTGAAGGAATACACAACTTTTTGTCGCTCTAACAGGGATATTCTTTTACCCGCTGTTTGAGGTGATCCCTCCTGAGACGACCTTTGGTTGGATTGACTGCTCTATTTCTGAGAGTACTGTGATGAAGACTGGTGATGCTCTTCTGCATATACCTTTATCGACTGCTTTCCTTTGTCGACAGTTGCGACTGCTCCTGATTTCTTTTCGAGCACTCTGGTCACCTTATGTGCTTCATTTCTTCTTGAAGACTGCTGGCTTTACTAAGTAGCTTCTTGAAGGATTTGATGGTGAGTCCCTTAAGCATGAAAGCTGCTGGCCCATGAATGCTTTTGAGTAAAATCTCAATCGCTTGATGTTCCTATAGCTGAGGTTTACATTTCATGCTAAGGTTTCTCCACCTCAAAATATAGTCTGCAAAGGTTTCACTAGGCTTCTGCTTCTCCATCATGAGCTCTCCAATAGACACATGATGTTGTGCCCTGTCAAATATTTTCACAAATAACTGTTCCAACTGAGAAAATGTTTTAACTGACCCGTTAGGTAGGTCAGCGTACCAGTCGAAAGAAATCCCTGACAAGCTGCTGACGAACTGCTGGCAGAGTAGAGCTTCATTATTCCTTGTGTTGCCAAAACTTGCTCGAAAATGTGCTATGTCTTGTATGGGATTTCTAGTCTCGTCAAATATCTTGAAGTTTGGGGCCACAAAACCCTTGGGGAAAGGGACGACATCGAACTCCTCCGGGTAAGGTCTACCCTTTAAAATTGATGCACCACCCTTGGATTGGGCTAAGGCATCCCGTACTTGTTCAACCATTTGCTTGAACTCATTTTCTGGCATGGCAGCTAATAGAGAATCCTTTTTTGGTTGTTTTGTCTGCCAAAGTAGCCTCCCTTCTTTCATCTGTGATGTGTATGATTTCTGGCTGATTAATCTCTGGAGAAGCCAATCTTGACGCTTGTGATTGCCCCTGAATGGTGGTCATGGCGGCCATAACTGTAGTCATCTCTTCTATTATTTTCTCCAGTAGATTTACTTGTTCATCCCTCAGGAGGATAACCCTATGCAGCTCATCTATGGCGTTCTCTTCGGTGTTGGGTTGAGCCTCGCGAGCAGATGTGGTAGCTCTGATTTCGATTACAAGGACATCCATAAAATCATCTTCTTTCCCCTTCTTTCCCCTTAGTAGCAGCAGGGATAACAAGCTTGATGGTAGTAGGATTAGCCTTTTTGCAGGCAGGGAAGTCCTGAAGGCAGTTCAAATTGAATTCTGCAGACGGTTCTTGCATTTCTGGAGCAGCGATCTTCATTTCCACGAATAGGGCTTTCCCGAGGATGACCTCGAGATCTTCAAATCGAGCTCCGAATTTGATGGTGGGAGCGACGTTATGGGCGCTGCGGCCTATTGGCAGATTGTAGGAAAAGGTCAGCGTTGGGTAGGACATTGCAGCGGGCTTTAAAACAAAAAGTTTTAGGGTTAGCTATATGGCCAAAAACCTCGAAATCTTTAGTGCAAGCACTGAAAATAGAGGTTAGTCTGTAGACTGGGCAGGTCTTAATTTATGGGTATTTTTAACATCTCTGTTTAAAAAGGTGTAAAATTTAATTAATATAAGAAAATTTCAAAGTGCGCACAGCACAACATGATTTGGTTTAATTTGCAAAATAGTAAATCAAATTTGGAAGGGAGATGTGAAGAAATTTTAGGACCCAGTGCGGGACCCAATTAGTGGCAAAGAATGCCCAGGTGGAATTAGTCCACCGACACACCAATTGGGGATTCAACCCCATATAAAAATTTAAAGAGTCCTTAATGGCCTTCTGAACCCCTCTGTTCAAAGATGGTTGAATAGCTAGTCCTGAAGTCAAAGGAGTTGACTGTACTTTCTCAAGACAGAAATGGGTAAGTATATCAATGGAAGAAGGGTAATTTGGTCCAAGAGCGACATGGACACATTACTGATGTGTGAAAATAATATTTCTTGATTTGTATGAAGAGGAAAGCACATTCCCAGTGGAGTCGCCAGAAGCTGTCGGTGTTATTTCGGGTGGGAGGGGAGTTGCCCGTAAGAAGCTGTCGGTCACCAGAATCGAAATCGCGTCGCCCGCTTCGGAAGGACGTTGAAGTATGAAATCAAACTGACGCCACATTTTTCATATTTTAAAATGAAAGAGCACTGTACCTCAAATCCTGTATCTATCCCGAAGGATAAACACAAGACTTGAGGATGAGGTCGATCAAATAAACTAAGGAAAGTATGACATTTGTTTGGTCTGTAAAACCTTTGTATTTGCTGACAAGTTCCCCTATTTAATATAAAGGATTAAATGGGGTTTAATTTAAGCTGGGTTTGGACATACTTCCTATAATGGAAAGCCCCTATAGTTAATCACATCTTAAATGACCAAATCCACCTAAGAAGACTCTTGATAAAAATCAAGAAATATCATCTTCAAGGAATTTCAAAGGGTAGGACTCTTCAACAAAATCGGACGTAGAGGTGTGAAAGGGGATTAGTTCAAATTTGGAACATTTTATTGTATAATGAAAAGGAAGAAGAACTAGGGGATGTCATGGATCCAGAGGAGAACCTCGGTGACTTCCTAAACTATCCTAATGTTTGGCTTTAGTTTTGAGAAGAAATATTTAGGTGTTTCATCCTGCCAATTTTATTAGTTAGGGCTTACATTCATGTGAAACTATCACGCAAATGGCCTGTAAGATATGAGGATTTAGGTCGTGACAAATGACAACCTCAAAATCTTAGGACGAGTTAGGGCTTATATTATATAACAGGGCTATACAAAGACCTAAAGATAAGGTGAGGATTTACGTTGCATAAACAAGCAACCTCGAAGTTCTATGGCTTTGTTGTTTAAGTCTAAGGAAGGAAGATTGGTTTAGCTGGGGAAGACATGTTTTGCTGTTGAAGATGGCAGTGTTGCACACCATGCTAGCTCCTTGCTGTGACGAGTTTGAGTTTTCTAGTGTGTCAAGTTATAATATCAAATCAGGTGGCCCTATGGTTGAAGTTCTCTAAATTTTATGAGGCCATATTAAAGTTGATTAGAGCGACACCGGTTAGGATCCTACGGTTCCCTCGTTCCGGCACCACTATTTTCTATTGGATTCACTTAGTCCAAATGAACTCACTATACTCAACTTAATGAGTTTCATAATTTCATTTAAACCATGGGAAGCCTCGTTAGCAACCGTAGGTTACCTCCTCCAAGATATTCCCGATCATCCGATAGAGACATCTTAATTTAGTTGAAGTTGTGGTTTTGTGAGATGTTTGTGATTAAATTTTTAGTTATTTTATATTTTTAATGTTGTGGCGGTGAGTTTTATCTTGGTTGATTTTAATTTTGGTTT
>NEWO01002021.1:31657-48967 GCA_003013225.1 Phalaenopsis aphrodite
TCCAAAATTTTGATGATTTTAAAAAAAATTATTAACCTAATTAAGAAAGTGGGGTTGGTTTCTACCAATTGACCCCTTATGTTTCAAGCATCAAATAAATTGATTAAGATCAGAGGTTACCCATTCCCCTCCTTGACTTAAGCCTAAATGTTAATTAAGGCTAAATTTTCAAAATTACACATTTGCCCCTAAGGCTCTAACACCTCATAATTTGTCAAATTTAATTCAAATGACATTGAACTTTTTATCCAACCTTATTCATGTGTCAATTGAGACATCAGAGGAGAAAATGTGATTTTTTCAAAATTTAATTTAATTTATTTAATTGTTTTAATGCAAAAATAGGATTTTTAATAGAAAATTCTTAACCTGACCAAGGTAAATTTTAATCCCTTGAAATTTTTACTGAAGGTAGAACTAAACCAGACAAGACTTTGGAAAAAATTTCATGATTTTTTGAATTCTCTGTGATTTATTAGAATTATTTTGAGTTCTGGGTTATTTAATAAAAATAAAATATTTTAGGTTGTGAAAATTAAGTTTTGTATTTTTGAAAAATCTTCCTAAGGACAGAAGACTCTGAGGAGTAAATTTTATAATTTTTTGATTTTTCTTTGATTTATTGAAATTATTTTAGTGAAAACTCATTTTTAGCTTTTAAAAAAAATTATTCTTAAGCTTTGAAATTCAATATCCTTATTGAAAAAATTAGGAAAAAATATTCTAATTGTTCCTAAGTGATTAGGGGGCAATTTAGAATATTTCCATGAGCTTTATTATTTTTGAGGTTTTTATGAATTTTTAATTATTTAAATATTTAAAAAAGGCTAAAAATCAAGTTTTTTTAATTTTAAATATAATTTTATTTTTATAAAATATCCTTGGTCACAGAGAACTCAAAGAACTAAATTTCATAATTTCTTGAGTTATATTTTGATTTTTAAAAAATCATTGAAATGCCAAAAGTAGTATTTATCTTTAAAAATCAACTTAAGTTGTCAAATGAACTCAAAATATTTTGAATATTTTATGATGAGTTCTCTGGATCATAAACCACAGTAGAGATAAAAAATCAAGTCATTTAAATGTTTATATTTTCCAAAATTAATTATTTTAGTAATTTGGTGTATGTAAAATTTAAGGATACCCCTGAAATTATTTCCAAAAGCTTTTCTGGTCATTGTGGACCTTCCAAAATTTTCTTAGGATTTTTTAATCAATATGCTAATTTTCATGATTATTTTAAAGAGATTATGTGGAATAACTTGAAAAAATGGATCTCTGTATAGAAACCTCTTCTGACTTTGGAAAAATCAGAGGATATTTCCCTTGACGGAGGCTACAACATGTCAAAATTTCAAGCCAAGATGATGTGCCAATATGCATGGAGAATCAAATGATTCAAAAAAGTGTTTAATTAATTAAAAATAAAATATGCATAAAATGGTCTTGAAATTTATTCCAAATTGTTCTCCTTTATTCACTGAGCAAGAGGATATTTTTATTTTATTTTTGTGACTTTTCTACACAAAGTTATGAATATTCTAGGTTAAGGGTATTTAAATAAATAAGAAAAGCCCTATTTATCTATTTAAACTGCGCGTGCCACCTCATCCTACGATGGCTCCGAAGGCATGCGTGGCGGGCTCTAGTTGGACGCCGTCGTCCACGTAGCTTGCTGACTCAACCCGTTGTTTATGTCCCGAGGCGTCGTCCGGCTCAATCTTGGCCATCCATGTGATACACGCGTGATCGGGCGGCTCCCCATCATCGTCCCCGTTAGAATGATCCCGTGACCATCCACACTAAAACCCTAAGATCTCAGCCCAGACTCAACCAAATCACCTCGGGTTTGATCCTATGGACTTGTCCAAGTGAGACGAACATATCCATACGATAATCATGCAATTAAATTAAGCCTAATTAAATGGAGAATTTAAAAGGCTTGAGATGAGGTGAGGTTTTCTACCTTTGGTCTGAGACAATACCAACCCGGTTATTAAATGTTCTCTCAACAAATTTTAACATCTGGATTGGCCAAATCAAGAAATAAATGAAGTGCATGGATTTAAATCATCACAACTTTTTCTAACATTAAAGATCAATACTCTCCACAACTTCCATCCAAAACTTAATTATTTATCATTTTAAGAAGAAAGATAAGGAAAACTACTCAGAATCCATGGAGAAAAAAAAGCCACACTTTAGTTTAAAAGAAGAAATCATTGTCAAACCAACAACATATCACGATTAAAACCAAAAGTAGTCTAAAATAAAAAGATAAAAACTTATCTAAAGTACTCCACCAAACTCTTGAAGTTCCTTTGAATCTCTTCTTTTTTACAATCAATCAAAACAAAATGAGAAAAAAGATAAAGTAAATAAAATGTGGTTCCTGAAAATCTCTCCAAACTAACTCCCCGGAGAAGAAATTTCAAAGCTTGCTAATATTTTTAGGACCCTTTTCTAGGTCCTCAATTCTTTGTTTTATAGTTTTCTAAGAGGTGTCTTGGGATCCCTTGAAAATGTGTCTTGATTTGATGATTTGCCCAAGAGACGCATCCTTTCATGATAATTTTCATCCATGGTGACTACAACCACCTATTAAGCCAATGGGTGCCTCAAAAACCTCTTTGAAATTCATGAAAATTGATTATACTCGTCTAGTAACTACCACTGGCGCTTAAGCACGAGGTCTCTGTGCTTAGGCACAGCCTTCTCTGTTTAACTAAAGCTTAAGCGCCGGATCTGACGCTTAGGCACCAAAACTCTTTTGCACAATTTTTAACCTTTTTTCTCCAAATTTGATCCTTTTTCACTCCTTTAAGCATTTTTTCCATTTTTACTTATATCTGCAAGAAAAAAACAAAAATACCTTCCATTAAAGTGCAGTATTTCAAAAATAGGTATAAAAATGTGTCAATGTATCAAAATTCCCCAAACTTAAAATGTTACTTGTCCTCAAGTGACACTTCAATCTTTAAAAATCAAATATGTATAATATGTATATGAGTTTATTTAGGAGTTACTAAAATTTAGATTTAGAAATATAGTAGTCCAATTTAGAAAAAATAATTAGTAAATGAGACCAACTTAAAGTTTGAAAATTTTTAATGTTAAGAACTATGAAAATATGAGTTCCTATCTAATTCAGAAATATTGTAAGTTCTTTAAATTTAGATTTTAATTCTTTTATTTTCTCTACTTAAAAATTTTTATTAAAAATAATTTTACTTACTACATTATATTTATAGGCTTAAAATTTTATCAAGTCTTAAACTTTAAAAAGATCAAATGTAGAACCAATTTTTGATTAGGCACTAATCCTCAAGCTTCTCGTCCCTTACATTTCTTTTCTTTTCTTTTCTTTTCTTTTCTTCTTTTCTTTTTCTTTTTATTTTTCTTCTTCTTTTTATTTTTCTTTTTCTTTTTCACGAAAGGATTACTATATCTGGATAGGGCTGTAATGATTTTGAATTCCACTTCTCCTTTCCTAAAGTAAAATCTTGATATAAAACTTTTACTTATAAATGTAATAATAGTTTTGAAAATCATATTAATAAAAGAAATTTAAGTATTAAAAATAAAAGTCTAAATTATCTAAATTTTTCAAAAATACAATTTTTCTTACTAAAGATAGTCACTTATGTTAATCATTTTCTATACTAAAAATTTTTAACTTAAAGTTTTTCTTCTTTACTTAAAATTTTAACTAGATTTTCTTACTCATTTCTAAAATCAAATCTTACTTCCCTAATATAACTTTATATACATAATCTATTTTTTTTAAATCAAATTCACTTGTATTACATTTGAGAACAAATAAAATTCCAATTTTGAAAATATTTTCCATCCCCCTAAACTTAAATCTTTAACATATTAAACAGTTTAGCATAAGATAATCATATAGGTAGGAAATAAAAATTGAAATAACATGCTAACAGGAATTTTTCATCCTAATTATACAAGTATAAAACTAAAGACAGGAGTAAATTTAATTTTGATCAAACTTGCTAACATTTTATTTTAGTTTAACATGTAGAGATTCAAATAGACTTCTAAACAGTGAGTATAAAAGCAAACAACACACAAACATGATAAAAGAAAAATACAGGGCAGTAGTTTCTGAATTTCAAGTTTAAGATCTAAGGTAGCAAGATTATCTACCTTATAACAGATATGAAATTAAGTTAAGTTCTAAACTAAATAAATCACAGTACTAAACACAAAATAACAGTTACTAACTTAAAATTTAAAATAAAAAATTAACTACCACAAATGTCATAATATAAATAAAACATAAAAGTCCAAAACACAACATAGTCTAAAACAACACACAGATGCAAATGTAGCAAGCTCAGACCACATAGTTAATATCATATTACAATCTTAAAATGAATCTCTCAGCTATACTCTTCATCCTCAGAATTACAGCTGTACCATTTTTCTGCAGGCTCATAATCAGGATATCAAGGATATGGAGGAAATTGCACTCCTGGTTTCCCTCTAATCAGGCTCTCCGAAGATGAGTGGAATTTCTCTTCATAATCAGTCTTCCTTATATTATAAATATCAGTATGATCTACAAAATGCTGTAAATTTTATACCTTATCAACAGTGAAATTGATATTGTCCATCATCTTCTGCAATAACTCATCCTGAGTCTTGGTATCACCTTTAGATGTAGAAGCACGAGAAGTAGATGGTCGTGATGAAGATGCAGCAGAGGTAGATGCAGCAGACATCTCTAATCCATAGCTCCTGGAAAATTCTCATCTCCAGCAAAAAATTGAGAGCTCAGAATAAGTCTTCACATTCACCTTCCTGATGAGATTTAAGGTAACAAAGCTTCCTCTCAAGTATCATACTTTACTCCAGCCTGCTCATATAAAGAAACAATCAAGGAAGCAAATCCCATACAAGCAATAGTAGCAGCAGCAGTTGAACTGATGATAGTGTGATATATCAAAGCCCCTATGTTGATGAGCTTTCCCTCTTAAATGCAACAATTCAATGTTGTTATCTCTTTTGTTACTTCACTGATATGATTGGTTGGAAGCAGAGGAGCATAAATGAAGTAGTATCAGGCCTTTGAAGGTGCACATAACCTTGAAGTTGGTAAATTTACTCTCCTCTCACTGGTAATCTTCTAAAGTCCTCTATTTATGAAGGTTGGAGAGCTAGTAACAATCGCTAAATTCCATATTATCGATGCAGACACCTCTTTTAATGCTCTACTTGGTTGACCATGGATTCATGAACACAACATGGTTCCATCGTCTCTACACCAGTGCATTAAGTACTACAAGGAAGGACAAGAACATTGCATCAAGGGAGATTTACAATTGTTTTCAGTTCATGAGGTTGGTATTTATGAAGGTGCCACCTATTACAAGCCTCCAAAGAAAACTTTCTTCTCTCATGAAATTGTAACATATACAAGTGAAGATTTAGAAGAATTACAATGGCAGGGCCATTCAACTCCGCTTCAGCAATCTTTCACCACTCTTTTGCAACAAGTTGGTGGGGTTTATTTTAGTTTGCGCACTTGAGGTAGAGGCAAGGGATGTAGACAAGGAAAAACCAATTTAATTGTTGAACAAACTAGGTCGACCATCAATATGGATGATGAATGTTCTGAAGATGGAATAATGATGACAAAAGAGAAGAAACCTCAGTAATATCCTTGAAAGATACAGAGAAAAGTGAATATGAGACAATGTATGATGGGATAAACCACTATGTGAACTCCATGACCCTTACTTTGATTCTCCCTCAAAAGGTCAAGAGTTTAGAGACCAAGGAAGTCTGTAGCATTGGTTTAAAGATAATAAAGTTTTATCATGCTTTAAATTCTAATAATCTTGAAAATCATGTAAATTTGGATGAGAATCGTAATGAATTAATGGAATTACCTTTTGGTTACTTTTCTCCTTTTGTACAAAAGTTAATTCAACTAGGACATTTGCCAAAACAGATGCCAAAAGATAAATTAACACTTTTTAAAAAATTATGGGATGTTAAAAGTCGAATTCCCTCCTTGAAAGAGGGTCTCAAATTTGGTACAGTCGGACTAGTCAATGATTCAAAATTTTGCAAGGTTGTTATTAGTAAATTGGAAGAGGTTTGCCTCGATATAGAGGATGACTCTACTGATCAGCTAATAGATGATAACCCCTCCAGAATTTGAGGAAAAAATAAAGTTAACTGTCGATGAGTTGAAGGAAATTAACCTTGGGATGGAAGAGTAGCCCCGACCAACATTTATAAGTTCTCTACTCAAAGATCAAGAATATATAGAGTTGATTAAACTATTAACATAGTTCAAACATTGCTTCACATGGAGTTTTGATGAAATGCCAAGACTGTCAGTAGAAGTTGCAGTTCATAAAATTGGGGTGGGGTGGACAAGGATATTACACCTGTAAAATAGGCTCCCAGAAGAATGCGCCTTGAAATAGAGTAGCGAGTCATTACTGAGGTGAAGAAGTTAATAGACACCAACTTTGTAAGAGAAGTGCAATACTCCACTTGGTTAGCTAACATTGTACTTGTTAAGAAGGAAAATGGAAAAATCCTTGTATGTGTCGACTTTAAAGATTTGAACAAAGCGTGTCCAAGGGATGAATTTCCGCTGCCAATACTAGAAATGATGGTGGACATTGCTTTGACAAATGAAATTTTCTCCTTTATGGATGGATTTTTGAGGTACAATCAAATCAAGATGGCTCTAGAAGAACCAAAACTTACAGCCTTTAAGACACCTATCTACATTTTCTGCTACACAATGATGGCGTTTGGGTTGAAGAGCGCCAGAGCAACATATCAACAAGCTATGACGAAGATTTTTAATGATCTCATTCACAACCAAGTGGAATGCTACATGGATGATTTGGTCATCGAGAGTAAATAATAAATAAACCATTTGTATGATTTAAGGATTGTGTTCGAATGATTACGACAATATGTCCTTAAGATGAATCTCTTAAAGTGCGCCTTTGGCGTTACCTCCATGAAATTTCTAGGATTCTTTGTCGGTCATTGGGGAATAGAGATCGACTCGGATAAGATTAAAGCTATCTTAGAAATGCCTTCTCCCAAAACCTTGAAAAAACTATCTTCCCTCCAAGGGAAGTTGGCATATCTGAGATGCTTTATTTCTAATCTCTCAGGTATGTGTCAGCTTTTCTTGGCATTAATTAAAAAGGATGCCAATTTTTTTTGGCAAGAGAAATGTCAGCGGACTTTTGAAAATGTTAAACAATATTTAATGAAATCTCCTATTTTGGCAGCCCCTATCCTAGTACAACCATTGATACTTTATACCGCGGCCTTAGATGACTCTCTCGGAGCCCTCTTAGCCCATGTCAATGACGAGGGTAAGGAAAACACACTATACCACTTGAGTCGTTGTCTAATACCGATGGAGATAAGGTTTCCACCAATTGAAAAGAGTTGTGTAGCATTAATTTTCTCAGCCCAGAAACTTAGACATTACATGTTTTCTCATAAGATTACCCTAATTTCAAAAGTTAATCCGTTACAATATTTGATGACCCGACCAACACTCTCTAGACATCTAGCAAGATGGTTAAGGATTTTGTTGCAATTTGATATAACTTTTGTTCTCCTCCATGCTATCATGGGACAAATTTTAGCAGACTTTCTCGCTAGACATCCACTTCCAGTTGGGTCCCCTCTTAATGACGAGTTACCAAATTAGCAGGTGTTACAAATGGAATTCTCCAGTGTGTAACGCTAGGAGATGTACTTTGATGAAGCTTTGTCAACCATAAAAGACAAAAGATCAGGCATAGTTATACCAGACAAGGAAGGAATTGGTTTGTTTTCATTACACCAGATAAGGTATGTTGATGTTCTCATACCGCTTGATAGAGTCCTATACCAACAACAAAGCATAACATGAAACCTTAATCACAGGATTGGAGTTGGAAATATTGATGGATATAAAAAATATTGCCATCTATGGGAGCTCACAACTCGTCATCCAACAAGTCCCTGGACAATATAAGATTTTGAAACCAAGGTTAGTAAAATACCATCAGTACATAATGAAGCTGCTGGAGCAGATTCCCAACGTAACTTTATATTGAATTCCTCGGGCAGATAATGCCCATGCTGACGCTCTAACAAAACTTGCAAAAGAATTGGCGTGTCCCCCGGAGGATTCCATTGACAGTACAATACAAAGAAGATAAGTTTTGTCTCAAATTAACCTTGAAAATCTACACAAGCTTGGAAAAGAAGAAGAAATGATGATTGTGATTGATGATATCACTAAAGAATGACATAAGCCAGTAATAGAATATTTGCAAACTGGAAAGCTGCTGGAAGACAAGTCAGCAACACACCACATCACATGAAGGGCTATGCCATACGCCTTAGTGCTTGAGGTCCTCTACAAAAGATCACTCAATCAGATGTGGCTACAATATTTAAGCAAAGCAGAAGCATATAATATTATCAAAGAGGAAAATACTGGATTACATGGCGCTCACCAGTCAGGGCCAAAGATGAAAATGAAGATCAAAAGTTTTGGATGTTATTGGCTGGAAATGATGTCACCAGTGCCAAGTGCATGGGGTGGTCTTGCACAAACCTCTAAATGTGTTACACCCAACCGTCGCCTCGTGGCCCTTCGTGTGTTTGGGCACGGACATAATAGGTCCGATAAACCCTCTGTCTTCCAAAAGACATAGGTTTATACTTGCTGCTACAAATTACTTTTCTAAATGGGAAAAGACAGTGTCATTACGAGAAGTTACAACACAACATTTCCTTCAGTTATTCAAAAGCCAAGTTGTCTACCATTTTGGATTTTGGTGCAGAATAATCTCTAAGAATGGGACAACCTTCAACAACACAAAAATCAATAATTTAGTCAAACGACACGAGATAAACTAAAGATACTCTATGATATACTATCCTAGAGCAACTGGCCTGGCTTAGGCTTTCAAAAAGTCACTGGTATAGATTTTGAGGAAGACACTGGAGGAAAATAAAAGAGATTGGCATAATAGATTGATAGA
Organism: Phalaenopsis aphrodite; assembly: GCA_003013225.1. Lineage (NCBI taxonomy): Eukaryota > Viridiplantae > Streptophyta > Magnoliopsida > Asparagales > Orchidaceae > Phalaenopsis > Phalaenopsis aphrodite. The sequence goes on from NEWO01002021.1 coordinate 40,708, forward strand.
AGCTTTGTGAGCCTACCAGACAACATTCAGGACTCCCACTCAATGTACACCCTACATGCTCGTGTACGGGTCTGAGGTTGTACGACCGCTAAAGGTCTAGATGTCATCTCTCAGAGTCGCTGTCGCCAATCAACTTACAACATAAAAAAGTGCAAAACTCAAATTTGAAGAATTGGAAAGTCTCGAAGGAAAATGAATAGAAGTGCAACATCATTTGAAACATCACCAGGAAAAAATGATACAAGCCCATGACAAATTGGTCCGCCCAAGGACATTCAAAATTGGTGATCTCATACTTGTGCTCAAAAGACATATTCTTGCATGCCACAAGATAGGTGGAAAATTTGAGCAAACTTGGTATGGACCATTGGTCGTAGAAAAAGTCTACATAGGAGGAGCCTACCAGATAGTGGATTTTCTAGGCGAAAGACCCATGTTGTCGATCAACAGACGATACTTGATGTCATACTAAGGAACTTGACGCTTCTTGGAATTGCCTTTTGAAATTTTGATTGTTCAGGGGTTATTTATTTGGCCAAACGTTTGTGACCGGGTCTAAACTATTGTAATAAAATTAACCTCAATAAAATGAAAACTTTTGAAGTTACATACTTTGATTTTCTTCTTTCTACCTTTAAGTTTGATATTTTACTAAATTAAACAAAATATATACTTAAATAAATGATTTTATCACCAAAATAAACTGAAAATTTCTCTAATAAACACTTTTTTTGTTCTTGTTCCTACTAAATTTCAGCACACTGATGTTTTTCTTGTCGTCTGCAGAAAAAATGTCATGACAAAAGCTGATTTTTGTTTTTGAAGATGGCTGAAACCTCGTACTTAATGAGAAAAGGGCACAGCAGGGTAGCACCATAGAATTTGACATGGACTTCGGTCAAGTCAACATGGAATAGGAGGGTCCCTTGATGTATGTGGTTAGCCATCGAGAAAAAGAAGGGCTACCATTGTTGTTAAATATCAGCACCAGGGAGAATTCCTCACTAAAGGGAAAATATGTGATAATACAGCAAGATCCGATAAAGAGGACTAGTCACCTGCTGTCTATGATAACTGCACCAATGGAGGCCTAGTCCCTGCTAATGAAGAAAGACTGCTGGATGCACCACTGCGAAGGACTCAACGCAGAAACAACAACCTCGAAAAACATAGAGCTTTTCTGTGTGAAGAAAAAAGACGCCAACAAGAGGCAAAAAAATTACTTACCCCTATTCTTGTGGGGAAAATTTATGATCCAGATATGAGAGAGACTTCCTTCAACACTGTCTGTCATAAAGGATGAGTCTGAGTTCGCTACAGAGCCAGGGATAGCAGGAGTTTCAGATGATCTTTGTGCGGGTTGCCTGACATGCAATGCCAAAATTCTGACACGTACACTAGTTACAGGGGCATTTGTAGAATGCCCAGACTACAATGTTCTCCACTTAGAACACTATAGTACTTTGGAGGTGTACACATCCATTGATGACTAATTTTAGGTCATCAATCATCCAATGAAGGAGTCATATATCCCACTTGTTACAGAGGTGGAGCTTGCCTGGATTTCTGCCGATATTGAAATGAGGGAGCCTCCTCAATAGTCGCTGGTCATCACTACGACAGGATACTACAAAATGAGTAAAGTGAACAAAAGGAATTTGAATTCTATGAAGAAGTTCAAGGAAGGTTCATTGATATATTGGAAGGCTTGTAACTGTATACCAGATTCTTCTCTGAAAGTGACAAAAGAAGTATTCTCGACGCATCTTTGATCTAAGAGATAGGGGTCAAGCAGCCCTTTTGATGGAAAGAACTTATACTGATCCACAGAAATGGATGCGTGGAAAAGATAGAATCACCATACAATGTAATTGTTGTTACAATTTCACCCAGAATAGACAAGGAAATCCCCGGGGGATTTTGAGACACGATGAGGTGGACGCGCTACCTTCCATGATAAAATGGATGATCAAAAGGATGGTTCAATGGAGTATACTTCCAGCCGATGGTATTCCCAATAGCTGTATCATTAATATAAACGATGAAGGCGACTACATTCCCCACATATAGACCATCATGATTTTGTGATACGTTTTTGCACGGTCTCCTACATGAGCAAATGAAACATTTTATTCAAAAAAGAAATAAATGTCGTTAGCCTTGGCGAGTTCAAAGGATCCATGGAGATTTCGCTACCAGTGGGTTCAGTGCTGGTTCTTAAAGGAAATGGAGCAGACATTACCAAACATTGCATTCCAGGGGTACAACACCGCAGGGGGTCTGTATGTTTTTGAGGACTGGATGACATCAAAATTCCATATGGATTTCAGCTAGATATGGAGTTGGAAGAATTATTGCCTTACGAGTTATGAGAGGGTTGCACCTCTAGGCACATGCAAAGAGAATTCTTGTCCTAGAGCATGGTTTAGTAGGTCAACTCGATGAAGAGCTCACCCCACCAGAGATGAACATTCATGGGATACCTTTTGCACTGCTTTTCGATACAGCAGATATGATGACATATATACCAGATATGCTCACCTTGTGATATGTACCAAGCATGAGATATTTTCAGATGTACTTTGATGAATTCAACATATTGTACCTTTTAAGGCTTTGGCCACAACTCAATCTGTAACACATGTTGAACCAGATTAATGAAATCTCTTTCAGAATTTTTTCTGTTTGTTCAATTGCCCTTTTGTGTGATGGATAAAGAGTCATAGAACCATATGTTGGTTCTGAACTACAAAGAACAAAAAACAAAACAAATAAAACTTAATAATAAAGTTCAAATAAAACACTCTTTTGATGTTCCTGCTAATGAAGAAGAAGGGCTGGTCATCACTACGGAGGGTCCCTTGATGGATGTGGTTAGCCATCGAGAAAAAGAAGGGCTACCATCGTTGTTAAATATCAGCACCAGGGAGAATTCCTCACTAAAGGGGAAAAAATGTGATAATACAGCAAGATCCGATAAAGGGGACTAGTCACCTGCTGTCTATGATGACTGCACCAACAGAGGCCTAGTCCCTGCTAATGAAGAAAGACTGTTGGATGCACCACTATGAAGAACTCAATGCAGAAAAAACAACCTCGAAAAACATAGAGCTTTTCTGTGTGAAGAAAAAAGACGCCAACAAGAGGGAGAAAATTTACTTACCCCTATTCTTGAGGAGAAAATTTATGATCCAGATATGAGAGAGACTTAGTCCAGCACTGTTTGTCACAAAGGATGAGTATGAGTTCATTACAGAGCCGGAGATAGCATAAGTTTCAGATGATCTTTGTGCCGGTTGCCTGATATGCAACACTAAAATTCCGACACGTACACCAGTTACAGGGGCATTTGTAGAATGCCCAGACTGCAATGTTCTCCACTTAGAACACTATAGTACTCTGGAGGTGTACACATCCATCGATGACTAATTTTAGGTCATCAATCGCCCAATGAGGGAGTCATATATCCCACTGGTTACAGAGGTGGAGCTTACCTTGATTTTTGCCGATATTGAAATGAGGGAGCGTCCGCAATAGTCGCTGGTCATCACTACGGCAGAATACTACAAAATGAGTAAAGTGAACAAGAAGGAATTTGAATTCTATGAAGAAGTTCAAGGAAGGTTCATTAATATACTGGAAGGCTTGTAACTGTATACAAGAGTCTTCTCTGAAAGTGACAAAAAAAGTATTCTCGATGTATCTCTGATCTAAGAGACATAGTTCAAGCAGCCCTTCTGATGGAAAGAACCTATTCTGATCCACATAAATGGATGGGTGGAAAAGGTAGAATCACCATACAATGTGGTTGTTGTTACAATTCCACCCATAATAGACAAGGAAATCCCCGGGGGATTTTGAGACACGATGAGGTGGATGCACTACCTCCCACTATAAAATGGATGATCAAAAGGATGGTTCAATGGAGCATACTTCTAGCCGACGGTATTCCCAACAGCTGTATGATTAATATATATGATGAAGGCGACTGCATTCCCCACATATAGACCATAATGATTTTGTGAGACATTTTTGTATGGTCTCCTACATGAGCAAATGCAACATTTTATTCAGAAAAGAAATAAATGTCATTTGCCTCGGCGAGTTCAAAGGATCCATGGAGATTCCGCTACCAGTGGGTTCAGTGCTGGTTATTAATGGAAATGGAGCAGATATTTCCAAACATTGCATTCTAGGGGCACAACACCGCAGGGTGTGTGTAACTTTTTGAGGAATGGATGACATCAAAATGACATATGGAGTTAAGATAGATATGGAGTTGGAAGAACTACTGCCTTATGAGCTATGAGAGGGTTGCACCTTTAGGCACATGCAAAGAGAATTCTTGTCCTAGAGCATTGTTTAGTAGGTCAACTCGATGAAGAGCTCACCCCACCAGAGATGGACATTCAGGAGATACCTTTTCCACTTCCTTTTGACACAGCAAATATGATGATATATATACCAGATATGCTCACCTTGTGATATGTACCAAGCATGAGATATTTTTAGATTTACTTTGATGCATTCAACATATTGTACCTTTTAAGGCTTTGGCCACTACTCATACTGTAACACATGTTGAAGCAGATTAATGAAATCTCTTTCAAAATTTTGTCTGTTTGTTCAATTGCCATTTTGTGTGTGGATAAAGAGCCATATAACCAATTGTTGGTTCTAAATTACAAAGAACAAAGAGCAAAACAATAAAAAATTAATAATAAAGTTCAAATAAAACACTCTTTCGAAAATCAATCAACCAACAAAAATTAAATTTTGGAAAATGTATTTTGAAAATAAATGTAGTAAAAACAACAAGAAAAATGAAAATAAATCTGTTAAGCTGTTTCTCTCAATTTCGAGGTCTCTTACTCTTTGTTCGCACAACATGAATGCTCTTGTCTAAACTGAATCTCACAAAACTTCACATATCTTCCTCACCAATGTCAGCATTATCACATGACACATATCTATGGATTCAACACCACAAATTCTCTGTTAAATTTCAATTCTCATTTCGGAATCAGTCACTAAATTTTGATCCCCTCATTTCGAGGTCATTCCCTAACTTTCGATTCTCTTTTTGAGATTGATCCTTAAATTTTAATTCTCATTTTGAAATCAGTCCCTAAATTCTGATTCCTTCTTTTTGAGGTTAGTCCCTAACTTGTGATTCTCTTTTTGAGATTGATCCTTAAATTTCAAATCTCATTTTGGAATCAGTCCCTAAATTTTGATTCCCTCCTTTTAAGGTCGGTCCCTAACTTCTGATTCTCTTTTTGAGATTGATCCTTAAATTTCAATTCTCATTTTAAAATCAGTCCCTAAATTCTGACTTGCTCCGTTCGAGTTCCGTACCTAAATTTTGATTATCTTTCTGAGATTGATATTTAAATTTCAACTCTCATCTTAGGGTCAGTACCTAAATTATGATTCCCTCCTTTTGAGGTCAGTAATTAAATTCTGACTCTTCTTTTCGAGATTGATACCAAATTTGAATTCCCATCTTGGAGTCAGTACCTATAAACTGATTCTCATCCTTTGTAAATACCTGAAACTTGATAATTTCAAACCTACTCTCTAATCCCCAGTGGGAACAAATAGCACTCAAAATTCTACACTCCTTTTATGTTTGTTCGCTAAGGAGTTTGTATTGGTTTTGTTGATTTCGTCCGTCAACGCCAATACGCGCGGTGTGCTTTTCCCAGCCCATTATACCTATTGGGGTTCCATTTGTTGACCTCACTTTTTGTAGATGTTTAGTTTTCCTACTTTAGTTGCCTAAGGTCTAGCCATAGGACTTTCCTGTTGATTATTCTTAGAAAACTAGAAAAGGAACCCTCACAATTAGAAATTGTAAACTCTTTCTTGCTCAAATTGTTCCACATATTGGTCCTAATATGTAGCACTTAGTAGGTGAGGTCAATGTGGAGGATCTCAAGATGAGTCCTTATAGGACTGTTTGATTTTAAAGTTTACCCTGGGTGTTGGTCTGGAGCTAGTTCTCTCACTACACTCACTATCACCTATATCAGCTCACAACCCTAAACCCTAATTTGTTGACTTTGATCCCTTAATCTTTTAGGAGACTCATGTAGATGGCCACCCAGACCCACTAGCCCTAGGCTAGGATTTAGCTAAGACTAGTACATGGATGACCCAAATGGGATTTCATTAGTCCATAGCTCATGTAAAGTGGTTGACACCCCATTTCTACCAAAGTTTCCAATTTTGTCATTTTACCCCCAAACCTACCCAAATTACTTAAACACCCCCAAATCCCAAATTTGGTCAAGAATCTTTATTTCACCCAAAAATACCCAAATTTATTCAAAAATCACTTCAAACCATTTCAAAATACCCAAAATTGCCAAAATTACCAAAATACCCCAAATTTGCCAAAATTAAAAAAATACCCTTGGCACCCTAAACTTTTTCAAAACCTTAAAAATCTCCTCAAGTGTCTCTAAAACCAAATTGGACCCTCCAATTGGACACAATTTGGCCAATTTGTCCATTTTGACCAAAACCCCCAAATTGTCTTTAAAGGCCCAATTTCCCAAAATTCATCCCAAATGTCCATCAATTTAGACCCAATTTCCCTTAATTTCAATTCTAAACTCAAATTCACCATTCATATGTCCAATCCAAATCCAATCAAAGCCTAATTGGCCCATGCTTTCAGCTCAAAATTGATCCAAATCAGAACCCCCAATTTTGACCATATGACAATCTCACCTAATTAAACCCCATAGCCTACTCAATTTGCCCCAATTTGAATCCTAAGCTCTTCATAACACTCCTACACACCAAATTAAACTTTTAATTGGCCTTGGTGAAGTTTTAATTTCACTTAATTTTAACCCAAGTCCAAAAATCCCAAAATTTTCCCCAAATTGGTTATGTCTTTTCACCAAATTGGATGCCCTAACCCCAAAATTACCACCCAATTTATGTTTAAAACTCTTCATGACATTCCTATGGACCGTTTCCAACTATCAATTTGGACTTAGCCCAACCTTAGCCAAACCTAGACCCAAGTCTACTCCAACATGTCCAAATTGACCAAAATCCCAAAATCATTCAAATCAAGCTTTCAATTGACCTTAAAATCACTTTGATCCTGCACCAAAACTCTTCATTACAATCATCTACACAATTTTGATCAATCAATTAGGCTCAAAGTTATGGCTAGCTTAACCCACACCCAACTTTTAGTCTTTTGGACCAAAATTAGACCCATGCCCCAAAATTGACTTTGCCATCCTAAAGTCACCAAATTAAGGTCTCCACAACCACTAAGCACACCTTATTAACTAGGCTAAAACCCTCTCAAACCACTCAAGTAAGCTATAGACCAATGGGTCCCTAAATTAAGGGATCTTATCCCATTTTTGGGCCATAACAAAAATCTCTTCCATCATCACTTCCATTGGGAGTAAATTATAATTAAGCGTCCCCTTTGCTCACCTGACCTTCTGGCCACCACCCCTGGCCCTACCGGCTGACCTAGTGGCCAAAAAACACCTAAATCAAGACCCCTAAGCTCAAATTCAAACCCAATTTCAAGCCCAGAGGCCAGGGGATCCCAATGTCTCTTTAGAGCTCCACAACCCTCCACCTAAGCACCATTTTACACCCATTAATTAGCCCTAAGCTCCCATCTAAGCTCCTCTATTTAATCAGCCCCTCCATGTCCAAAGAGAGGAGAGTACCAAAATCCTTGGGGAAACTCTATCCAATTTCTTCCCGACACTCTTCAAGAACTCTTAAGCTCATTGCCACCACTTCACCCCATTGATCCCCACTGCGAAAGCGTAATTTTGAGCTTAAACTTTCAGTTCAAAATAGGACATCTCTCCACAGTCCACTAAACTTAAATTAATTGTGCACACACCATCCCTAGATCAAGAGGAGTTGATTCCCTATCAAACCCCCCTCTGAAACAGCCTCTAGGGTAGCTCTAGACCAAAACCTAAAATCCACCATGATTGAAAACATACCTAGACAATTCACCAAAGCTTGAGACTTCATCTGGAGGTTCATTGGGTCCAATTGAAGCTACCACAACCATCTGATCGAGGACTCCACTCTCAGACTAAGTTATTGAGCTCTAACCCTAGCATCAGCTTCTTTGATTCTCCTTTTGTAATGGCTTGATTTCATACTTGATTAACCGTATAGATGTGTTTGTCTTGAGTAGATGAAGGTTTGGAAACAAACCCCATGCGATTTGGTTGAGTGAAGACAAAGATCATAT
>NEWO01002022.1:14062-28310 GCA_003013225.1 Phalaenopsis aphrodite
TTAATAACTTAAAAGCTTTTAGGCATTCCTCATCAAAATTAAAAATTACATCTTTCTTCAGTAAATGACATAAAGGCTTAGCAATCTTTGAAAAGTTTTTAATATATCACCTGTAGAATCCAGCATGTCCTCCTAATTTCCCTTACATTTGTTGGATAAGGTAAATAAGCGATCACTTGAATTTTAGTAGGATCTACTTCCATACATTTTCTGATATTTGATGTCATAATACAATTCTTCTTGCTACCATAAATTGTCATTTTTTCTAGTTAAGGACTAAATTTGTTTATTCACAGCACTTAAGAACTTTGGATAAATGTTCTAAACATGAGTCAAATGAAGTTCCAAACACTGAAAAGTCATCCATGAATACTTCAATCCATTTTTCAATTAAATCACAAAAAAATGTCATCATCATCTTTGAAAAGTAGCAGGGGCATTACATAAACCAAAAGACACTCTTCTAAAAGCAAGAGTACCATAAATACTGGTAAACATTATTTTCTCTTGATCCTCAGGAGATATTTGAATTTGGTGATAACCAATATATATATCCAGAAAATAAAAGTATTTATGTCCAGCTAGTCTATCCAGCATTTGATCTAGAAAGGGTAATGAAAAATGATCTTTCAAAGTGGCAAGATTTAATTTTCTATAATTAAAGCATATTCGCTACCCTATAACTTGTATAGTAGGTATTAACTCATTATGTTCATTCACAATTACAGTTACTACTCATTTCTTAGGAACACAATGAATTGGACTAACCCATGCACTTTTTGAAATAGAGTAGATAATTCCAACATCCAACCACTTTAAAATTTCTTTTTTTACAACTTCTTTCAAAACAGGATTAATTCTCCTTTGTGGATCAGCCCTGAGTTTTTAGTTCTCTTCAATATGAATTCTATGCATACAAATTGAAGGACTGATTCCATTAATATCAGCAATTATCCATCCAAAGGCTTTCTTAAATTTTTTCAAAATTTTCATTAACATTTCTTCCTCTTCCATTATTAATTTTGAGGAAATTATAACTGCTAAAATAAAGGAATCTCCTAAAAAGACATATTTTAATGATTAGGAAGTAACTTCAACTCTAGTTTTGAAGGTTTTTCAATATATGGACAAAATGATTTATCATTGTCTATCGTGTCCAAAACTTCAAAACTTTCTCGAACATAGTTTGAATTTTCCTTAAAAAGATATTCACGTTGATTTAATTCCTCTTCTTGCTCGTGTTCCAAATCCTGTACTTCAAAATTTTCTTCCTAAGTAGTTCTAAAATGACATTCACTTAGATATCTTATAACATTTATCCTATAACATTCATTATCTTTACCTTTTGCAGGGTATTTTTTTTTATTTTGAAATTTTAAAAGTAACAGTTTGATCATTGACACGCATTGTTAATTTCCCTTTCTGCACATCTATCATTGCTCTTCCTTTGGCTAGGAAAAGTCTCCACAAAATTATAGGTATCTCTTTATCTTCCTCCATATCTAGTACAATGAAATCAATAATAAAGATAAATTGATCTACTTTCACTAGGACATCTTCTATAACTCCTTTAGGGTATGTTATCGAACGATCTGCTAACTACAGAATTACAGTAGTAGGGGTTATTTCACTTAATCCCAATCTTTTAAATATTGATAATGGCATAAGTTTAATTCTTACACCTAAATCACATAAAGCTTTCCCATAAAATCTGTCTCCTATTGCACATGGAATTGTAAAGCTACCAGGATCATTAAGCTTTTCAGGAAGCTTCTTCTGAATTATCGCACTGTACTCCTAACTAAGTGCAACAGTCTCATTATCTTCAAACTTCTATTTCCTGTTGAGAATATCCTCCATAAATTTTACATAGCTTGGCATTTGTTCTAAGGCTTCAGCAAATGAAATATTAATTGTAAGCTTCTTAAATATTTCCAGAAATTTTGAAAATTACTTATCCAACTTCTGTTGACGAAGTCTCTGAGGAAACAGAGGTGATGGGTTTTCCAAATCAATTTTTAGTGGAGAAACGGGTCTCTCAGAATATTTTGGAGCGTCCTCTTTTGATTCTTAAATTTCTTCTCTCTCTACTTCAATTTCTTTTTGAACCCGACCTTCCAACTCTCTTCCGCTTCTAAATTGAACAACCTTTACTTGCTCTTCATTTTGACCTTTTGGATTTGATTCAATATTACTAGGAAGTGTTCCTTGGGATCTATTACTTAATGAATTTACAATTTGCCCAAGTTGATTCTCAATATTTCTAATTGTAGCTTCTTGACTTTATAATTGATTTCTCATTTGTAACAACAGTTCTTCTATAGACAACTTCTTCTCCCTAAAATGTGTTTTACTGTTGAAACCTGAAGGATAAGTAGATCTATAATTATTATTCCATTGGTTGTTCCAGTTTCTNATAGACAACTTCTTCTCCCTAAAATGTGTTTTACTGTTGAAACCTGAAGGATAAGTAGATCTATAATTATTATTCCATTGGTTGTTCCAGTTTCTTGATGGGTTTCCTTGGTTGTTCCCTCATTGTTGATTATTACCACCCAAATTGTTATTCCAGTTAAAGTTGGGATGGTTCTTCCAACCTGGGTTATAATAATTTAAATATGGGTTATTCTGCTTATTATTTATGACATTCAAATTTTCTAATGATGCTTGAGAATCTACCATTTGACCTAATGAAATCTCTTCAATCATGGAAATTGATTGAGAAAAATTCATTCCAAATTAGTCTAAATTCTTTGAAATTGCAGCAACTTGATTTGATAACCCTAAACATGAATATTGACTAATTTCTTAGGATTTACCCTCTCAGAAGGCCATTAAAAATAATTGGTAGTCATTTCTTCAATTAAAGCATAAGCGTCATGAAATGGTTTTGACATCAATGAACCACCAACAGCGGCATCGATAATTGATCTAAGAGATCCAACTAATCCATTATAAAAAGTTTAAATTATTAACCAATATGGTATAACATGGTGTTGACACTTTCTTAAGAGTTTTTAAATCTTTCCCTGCTTCATAAATATATTCCCCTTCAAACTGATTAAAAGATGTAATATCATTTCTAAGTTTTGCAGTTTTTGTTGGTGGAAAATATTTAGTAAGGAATTTTTGTGCTAAATCACCCCAAGTTCTGATAGATCCATGTGCTAACGACTTTAACAACATCTTAGCTTTATCACTCAGTGAGAAAAGAAATAACCTAAGTCTTATGACATCATCTGATACATCATCGTATTTAAATGTAGCGCATAATTCTAGAAAATTGGCAAGATGTAAATTTGGATCTTCAATTGGTGATCCCCAAACTAATTATTTGATACCATTTGGATAATAACAGGTTTAAGCTCAAATAAATTAGCCACTATAGTAGGTTTTTGAATACTACAATGAAGTTCATCTATAGTAGGGTAAGCATAATCTCTTAAAGGTCTAAACTCTTGATGAATTTCAACATCTTTATTATTTTGGTCTGTCATTTCTGTAATTTTTTTGGATTTTCAAAATTTATAATTTTTTTGGTTTTCTGATTTTTTTTAATAGTTCTTTCTGATTTAGAATCATAGAGCACTAGTCCTTTAGAACATGAATTACGCATACACTAACATATAATAAAATAAATTAAAACAAAACAAAATAAGATAAGATAACTTAAAGTTTAAATAAAACTTTTTAAAAATAGAAATATGCTTTTAAAATCAATTTCTCCCCGACAACGGTGCTAAAAACTTGATCCCTGGATACTGTTAATATGCACAATACAACAATAATTCAGATTATATTTCACTTATATTTCCTTACTTTGCAACAAAACCAAAAACTTGATCCTGGAAAAAATAAGAATTTAACTTTTAATTTATATATATTGGGATACTACGGAAGTATACGTATCGTTATCAAGTAACATAGGAATTTTTGATTAAAACCTGAATATCGAACCCACATGGAGAATACAGAATATGCACAGTTGAACAACAAACTTTCTATTTTTAATAAAAAGATAATTATCTAAACTAAAGATAATTTTTGCAGTAATGAAAATTTAATTATTTTTGGTATTTTCAATATTTTGATAGAAAAATAACAATTTAAAAAGATAACTAGAGTTTTTGTAAATGAAAAACACTAAATATGAAAATATCTTTCTTCTTGTTATGAATCAGTAATAAGTATAGGAATTCTGTTGTGAAAGTATGCAAAATGTATTGTGCCAAATAGGAGCAATAATATTCTTTGCTCTTTCTAGAGTTGCTATAAAGAACATTGACTAATTTAAAGTATGAATAGTTCTGAAGACCGGCTAGGCAGAGAAGATACTAGCTCTCACTCTAGAGTTACCTTGATTCCCTCTACCTGGGGGCTAACATTCTCGTATCAGAACCTAAAACAATAGATCAAGTTGGGGACTTTAACCTGTCACTTTAAAGTCCTCTAACTCTACACCATTCAATGAATATTTTTTATTTATTTGCACTCAAATATATGAACTACATTCTCATTAATACAACCTCATGTGATTCTTTCCAATTGTTGACCGAGACAATACCAACCCAGTTCTTACATGTTCTCACAACAAATTTTAACAATTGGATTGGCCAAATCAAGAAGTAAATGAAGTGCATGGATTTAAATCATCACAACTTCTTCCATCATTGAAGATCAATACTTTTCACAACTTTCGTCCAAAACTTAATTACTTATCATTTTAAGAAGAAAGATAAAGAAAACTACTCAGAATCCATGGAGAAAATAAAACCACACTTTAGTTTAAAAGAAGAAATCATTGTCATACCAACAATAAGTCTCAATTAAAACAAAAAAATAGTCTCAAAACAGAAAAATAAAAATTTATCTCAAGTCCTCCACCAAACTCTTAAAGTTTCTTTGATTCTCTTCTCTTTACAATCACTCAAAATAGAATAACAAAAAAGATAAAATAAAAGTAAAAGTGGTGCCTGAAAATCTCTCCAAACTAACTCCCTAAATGATAACTTTCAAAACTTTCCAATACTTTCAGGACCTCTTTCAAATTCCTAATCTTCTTTCTTTTATAATTTTTCAAAATGTGCCTAGGTTTCTCTTCAAAATATGTCTAGATTCGATGTATTTCCCCAAGAGATGCATCCTTTCGTGATAATTTTCGTTTGTGGTGGTTATAACAACCTATTAAGCCAATGGGTGCCTCAAAAACCTCTTCAAAATTTGCAGAAAATGAATTTACTCGTCCAATAACTGCCACTGGCGCTTAAGCGCGGGGCCTCTGACGCTTAGGCGCGACCTTCTCTATTTAACCGGCGTTTAAGCGCTGGATCTGGCGCTCAGGTGCCAAAACTCTTTTGCACATTTTTCACCTTTTTGCTCCAAATTTGATCTTTTTTCACTCCTTTAAACATTTTTCACCCTTTTTACCTATATCTGTAAGAAAAATAAAAAAAAATATCTTCCATTAAAACACAATATCTCAAAAATAGGTATAAAAATGTGCCTAAAAATACTATATATTTTAGGCGTATCAACTAGCTACAAAGTTTTTCTCATTATGCAAAATCTAAACATCCTCCAAGGAATGTTAGAGAAACTAAAGCAAGGGTGAAAAATAGACTCCAACCCATGGGAATCTTGGCCTAAGGTTCAAAAAGGGAAAACACTCGGCTCCATATATGATTGGTCACACACATGACTCTTATCCTAGGGCTAGCTCTAGGAAATCAACAGTCTATGACATAAGTAGAGTAGCCACACCGACTGACGTCAGCTGACACACTCACCCCACATGGGCGATTGAACCCACACGACTAGACTCAACTAACCCTAAGGTCTGCTAGAAGTTTTAGAGCTCTCACCAATGAGAAGGTTGCAGATATCCCTGCCACCTCCTCCAAGCTGTCGGTGTTCAGTCAACATGCTGGTATACCTTGTAATGAAACAAGTAAATGAGGGAGCATGAGAGAGAGCAAGCGAGGTATATTCCATAATGGTGTCGCCACCTCGACGACGACGAGGAGCTCCATCAAGGCTTCTGATCAAAAGGAAACAGAAGCCGACAATGTCGCTGGTGGCTCGAGTTGATGGCCACAACAAAGATGTGCTGGCCACACAGAAGAGGGAGTCACACCAAACTCAAGGTCCACGTGAGAAGAATCTGACCAAAGATAGTGTCGCCCAGCGACGGACTCACCGTTAGGAGGTAGCTGACGAAGGGGAGTGCGACACACGTGTCAAACAAACAGAAAAGGTGCTAGCTAGCACATCATCAAATTCAACAAGGGATATCCTTTAGGCTTCTTATCAATAGGGAGGAGTGAGGGCGTTGGTTTGATGTGGTCACCAGCGAGGAGCGTCAGCGAGGAACTCGGGCCGATAGGGAGGAGGCAAGCTGTGTGGTTCTCTTACGCACCTCAGGTTAAATACAAAAAGGGGAAAAGACCTTTAGTGCTTGTGTTCTTACGTTGAGGAGGTTGTCGATCATAGGTAGCAGCTGGAGCTGGTGTAGGAGAGTGAGCCGCGCGAGAGAAAAATAACTGGTTTCATTTGAGAGGCCGCAATAAGGAAGGGGGCATGCATTAGGAATAGCTCGTACTCATTGGCGACTGGAAGGGCTCGCCAGAGGCCCCAATGTTGGAGGTAGCATCAACGATAGAGGCGATGAAGGCGCTGGATGCAGGCGATCAAATTTTTGGCTAGGGCTTCGAACCAAAAAAGTAGGGGGATCCTTTAGAGCATTGCGTGAGTTTCATAAAAGCTTTTCTTCCTTTTTTATTTTTTAATTAATTTTATAATTTTTATTATTTTAAAGCCCCCCAATTTGCACGTTTTAATCCTTACATGAAATCATAGCAATATGGGTGTTATCTCTAAATAAAGTGACATTTTGGGCACGCTCGTGCGGTCTGTTTCATCATCTGTGGTCTTCTGGAAAAATTTCTTGTGAGCATGCTCATTCAAGCAAGTTTCACGTGCGACACGGCGAATGAGACCTGCTGGCCCGATCGAAGCCGCCAACAGAAAAAAAATGTCGACCGACCTTTGCCTGAGTGAGGGCCAAAGTCCAGCATAACAATCTTGGTTGCATGCCCCTTAACACGTGCCAAAGGGTCGCAAATGGATATCTTGCGCTACGAGAATCAACACATGCATCAAGCAAGGTTCCATAGCGCTCGAGCGAACATCCCACACTTGCAACAAAAAAATTGATGCCAACTGAGATCTCTTTAGATGACACAATTCATGGATTGATTACAAGGAATCTCTAATCGGGTTTGGTCAACTACCTTCATAACTAGGTGAACTTAGAGTCTTCATAGCTTGGAATGATGAATTCATGTATCCAAACTCGGCTACCTCTACCTGCTTAGGAATTCTTCCTGTTTTTTGTTGAGACCTCCTTTGAGCCCTCTCGATTCCCTTGAAAAATTGTTGTTATCATCTCGTGAACCTCGCATGCTTAGGTGTTGCCGCCTATAATGGATACAACGATTCTCTCTCTGCCCTATGACCCGATACAAGCGTCAAAAGTATCAGGATTTTCCCACTTGAGATGATTAATATCCTTTGATTTCCAAAATAAAAAAAATAATAGCATATCAAAAATTTCGTAAACAAGACCTTTTTTTTTATCGAGAGTATTCTTTGGCATTCCCTAAGATGTATATAAATAAGGGAATACATTCATTTGGGAGTACTCTTGAACCCAAAACAGACAGAAAAAATTGCATCTCTGGTTGTTGGTTGCTTTTACAAGGTTTTCTATGCATATATGTTTCCAAAACATCTTCGTTATGTTCGCTCTTGGACTATCATGCAAAGTTTACCTTTCAAAAGTTTTCCATGTTCTTTTTAATTATTTATCTATTTTTGTCTTATTTTCTTTTTCTTCGGTTGCTCTCAAAAGAGAAATTTATTTGGAAGGAAAATTATACGACGACGATAAGACAAACTGGCGACTACAAAAAGCTCACTCAAAAGGACGAAAGCATGATTTTCTGGTTATATGAGTTGCTTATGTAGGGAAATTCTTTGTGGATACAGTTTCAAGGCGTCTTGATTTGATCTTGTTTGAAAATACAGTCTTAACTTATCACACGAGGATGCCTTTACATAAGTTCTCTATATATTTTTTATTTTGTTCGTCTCGCTTCATCTTATTTTCTCCTCATTTGAATTCCCTTATTTCTTTGAATCATCTCGATGGTTCAAGAGAGAGTTATTTGGAAGAGAGAATTTTATGACAATAATCAGACGAGCTGAGAACTCCAAATTTTAATAAGAATAAAAAATATCAAAAATTTTTAAGTTAAAAAATTTTAATTTCAAAATGCAAAACTACAACAAATGCATTAACTTGTTGATTACAACTTCGAACACATAGTTGGGATTTGGTTTGAGATCATGTAAGTGTCTATGCTTCATTTTTTGTGCAACATCAACGTCAAAATTTAGGCATATTAAGACAGCCTTCAAAGATCAAATAGTGGCATCTGAATGATATAGACGATATATTATTTTTTACTCTATGCTGAGATTTTCTTTCTCCTCAAAAAGTATCCAACACTAGAAATGACACGAAATCGTAAAATTTGTAAGACTGTAAACCCAAAATCATAAAATAGTTTTATAAAGATTGCAAGGACTACAAGAAGTTCAGATCTTAATGAATGAAAATATATTGCATTGCTTGTGGGAAGATGGTGAAGTGTATCAGTTAGATCCTTTGCTTAAGGTTCATTAATCCAATTAATTTTACATTCTCAATGACAACGGTCTCCCTAAACGATGTGTAATTCGACAATGTGCTTAAGGTCCATTAATCCAATTAATTTTACATTCTCAATGACAACGGTCTCCCTAAACTATGTGTAATTTGACAATGTGTGCTTTTGGAAATTGCCTCTCCGTTCAGATATTATGGCTGCTTGCATAACAAGGCAGTGAAAAGGGAGCAAAGGTGAAGAGAGAGATAAAAAAGTAGAGTTTGATTGTAATAATGTTATTTAATGGGATTGTAATTATAGTATATGATTGCAGGCGTGATCAATTCATCTCACTGCTTTCTAGCTGTAAAGTGTAAAAGTTGATGGCTGTGTTTCGCATTTACCCCGATTACGGGTGTAGCTGCAAAATGGAAACAATCACTGCTATATGAAAAAAATGGAATCCCAAGATTCGAAAGTTGAAAATTCTGCTGTGCCGGCCTGTTTGTTAAATGAAAACAAAATTAACAAACCGATAGCTTATGTTCTTTTTTGAGAATTTTAATTTGTATACAAAATTAACAAACCGATATACATATATTAGGGTATAAAGATACATGTATACATATACATAGATATACATATACATATACATGTATACAAATATATGAATATATATATATATATATATATATATATATATATATATATATATATATATATATATATATATATATATATATATATATATATATATATATATATATATATATATATATATATATATATATATATATATATATATATACACACACACACATACATACACACGCACGTAAATCTTTTTCTTCTTTCTCAGTACTAAAAGTTCGAAGATTATGCGACTCGTTCCTCTCCGGTTTCCTTCACTCCCTCATCACGACAAGGTCTTCCTTTTGCTTATTCTTCTTCCTCAGCTTAAGGATTTGAAAAAAGCGTGCCAAATTCTTCCATCTCCTGCCATTTTGGTTCGACCAATTTATGCTTCACAAACCTTTCAATGATGAGTGAAGTGTCGACCTCAATTTGACAAGAGAGACCCTTGACATGCCCTTCCCGTGTAATCATCGAGATTATTTTCTCTTTCAACCTCTTGTTCTCCATGAGAAGAGCTTCCACTTGAGCCTTGTGCCCCTGGGCCTCCAGCTTCCTCTTCTCCACGGACATGTTCAATCTCTCCTTGGCCACGATAGCTCTTCGTTTTAACTTTTGAGCCCGCATTGCAGATCTCTCAGCCTGCTTAGCCCAATCCAGGAGAAAATCCTGAAGATGTGAGGCTTCCCAAGCGAGGGCATGGAATCAATTGGTCGCTTGAAATATGTCCCTCCTATTCATCAACCTCAGCGCTTTCTCAAAAGTTGGGGGACCAAAACATCTCTACCAGGTTCAACGTGTAATCCCCATTTAGGGGAGTACTGGGGAACCACTTCATCTCCCTATCGATGAGTGCATAGTGGTCGCTCGTCCATACTTCGACTACCCAATTATTCTTGAAAGATTACTCGGATGTACCTTCACCCTTTTTCAAGGGGTAGACCAGTATCTGAAGCTGGGGTTTTTCCTTCCCTTCAGAGGATGTCACTCCCCCCTAAGACTGCCCTAATTTAAATCTAATGGGAGATGCGACTCGCCTCCCCCCATTCTTGTAAAACTATGAACGAGATACTGTCAGGAGTCATCGCAGGAACCCTGCTGATCGATGGATGGACCAACGAAGGACCAAAATTGGGAACATTGGGGGCCCAGAGGTGGTCCTCCTCACTTTCTTTAGAAAAAGCCTAACAATGATGCATAACATAAGCATTGTGCTAAAAAAATAATAATAAGCAAAAGGAAATATTTTAAGCATTTACTCACTTTCAACATCTCCTTCAGCCGATCCGACTGAGTCTAACTGACCCCTGCCCCTGACCGCTTTATCCCATCAGTTTCTTCGAAGGTGCCTAATCCTCAACGACCTTCTCCCTAGCCGCTTCCTAATTATCATACGAGATTCACTGCCCTTTGATCATGGAATCAGTGTTGTCTGGTCGAATCATTCGCTTGATCACCTTTAGGTCGAGATATTGGAATAAAGAGAGACGCTGACCCTCGATCAACGCCCCGTGATCTTGAAGATTCCCAGTTAGAGTCTTAACCTTGTTCACCTCGCAGTCCACCGAAGAAGTATGGATCTCCCAACCACTTGCACGGGAGGCAACCAAAAACTTTGTCTTCCAATCCTTGATCTTATTTTGAAGGCCTAAAAGGTGCATCTTGAGGACAACAATGAATTGGATGTAACCATCCCAACCGATCTTGAACAAAAAGAAGTGGTTGAACTTGATCATAAGTGGAATCCTCAACCTTTGATAGAAGAAAATGATGGTCATGACAACAACGACCGAGTTTGGAAGAACCTGAGCGTGAACAATCCCATATCGATCAAAGATCAACCGCAACTCCCTACAGAAAGACAACCGAAGACCTATCTGGAACTGATCTTTATAAAAAAACTAAGTCGGGTGTGAAGTTGTCTGTAGCTCGCTCTTGGCTAGCTGTCAGTCTAAGACGAATTGAGGGATCAAGAACATATAGATCTTGGATCTCCTTCACTTCCATCGAAATCTAGCTGAGAGATTCCTGGGAAACTTTCATGCATTAAACTCAAAGCATCACACACTAGGAGAAAAGAAATAAATGGTAGATCGCAGAGAAAACTAAAAGAAATAAATATGAAACGGTACGATGACAACGTAATTATGTAAGAAGTCATACAAAAGTTTTAAGGTAACATTAATCATAAAAATACTTTTTATTTATTTTCATTTCATTATTTACATTACATTAACCCTCAGAAACTACCCCGAGAGAAAGAACCGCATCAGAAGATCATCTGCAGCTTCAACCGAGACAAACTCTCGGTGAAGCTACTCTCGTACACGAACTAGCCACCTAGTCTAAAGAGGTCGGTTAGATCATCCCTCGTCTTGGCGGGAAGGCCCCCTCTGGTGACCAACAACTCCAAACTGAGGCTTGTCATCTCCTCCTGAGCAACGAACATATCCCCTGGGAAAGTATAGAATTCACGCGAAGGCGATGACCTCTTTCTCCATTTGATTGATCTCATCACAACCTCCATAGTGCTAGCAAAATGTTCCTCCAACTTGCAAGACAGTGCATTAGGGATTCTAAGGATGTCTGTCATCCATTGATCACCTCCTCTTCCCTTGCCGAATCGGGGGTTCCTTGGCAATCTAAGCATTCATCACAAGGCAAGTTCCCCTCGTCCGTCCCTTGATCCACATCAGCATGTTCTACGACAGCCACATTTACCGCATGATTGACCAAAGGAAAATATGTTGAGATTTTCATACCTATTTTACATTGTTTTTGATGATATTGCACTTTAAAGAAATGTATTTTTGATGTTTTTTTGCAGAAATTATGAATTAGGGTTATTGAAGCAAAAAGATGCAAAAAGGAGCGAATTTGGAGTGAAAAAGGACCAAAATGTGAAGATTTGAACTAGGGCTCCCACGGCTAGCCCAACGACGCCGACGACAAACTTTTCCCGAGACTCCAAATTTAATTCACTTAGAAGGCCCGCTGACGGCTCCCTCGAGGCCGCCGACGATGAGCTCGGCGGTTATGTCCAACAATGCATTGGATGAGGACAAATTTTGGAGGGGTGCTTAGACAACTCTTCAGAAAACTCATCCACAACTTTAAAAGAAGATTTTAGCCAAAAATAGAGAAGGTCCTGGATGTTAGAAAAGTTCTGGAGGTTAGAGATGTTCTATTAGTGTATAGAGAATTAACTAGAGTGTCTAAATTGTGAGGAATTCTTCGAGAGATTGTAAGAGTCGAGGGAAAGTGAGAGATTTCTTCCTCATTGCCGCTTCAAAGAGGAATTCTGTGTGCTGTAAAAAAAGGAAGAGAATTAGAGAAACTTCGAGGAGTTTGCTTGGGAAGAAATTAGAGATAAGTTTATTTACTCGTTGTAGTTTATATGACTTTGCTTTTATATATGAATTCTGAGTTTTGTTGTGTTTTCCTCATGAGATCTGAGTAGTTTTCTCTATCTTTCTCCATGTCTTGAGATTTATGAAATGGTGATTTGAATTGGTGGAACCATGAAAATGTTAAAGAAATTGTGATGATCTTTTCACTTCGATCTTAATTTACTTTCAATCTAGTCAACTGATTTGTTAAAATATGTTGAGTTTTACAACTAAAGTGAAAATTACATCCAAGCTTTAGAGAGGTCAAAGCCCATGGTTTGCAAATAAATAGGGAAAGAATAGATATGCTCCTATTTGACACAATACAAATTGAACTGATTCACTTTATCCATTCACCATAATTTCTTGACAAGGAGAATGATGCTTTCTTATATATTGAATATCACATTAGAACCTTCATTAGTATAATTAGTTATTTAAGAGTTATTAAAATTACATATTTACTTCAATTGCCTATTAGCAAGAGATAAGCAAATTGAATTCCATTGTTGCGATTGAGTATTGCTTTTCTAAAATCTTAGTTCGTAGTTCTAATATTACTCCCTGCGGGATCGATATCTAGGACTCCATTAGAGTCTTATATTACTTGAGCAATACGTATACTTACGTTGATAAGTGTGACTTTACAATTATTGAATATTTTATACATCCATCTTTATCGAATCTATAACTATTATTAAGTTTTTGGTGCAGTTGCTGAGGAATTAAATCTTTTAGCAGCAGTATTAAATACTTATATTTTTAAAGCGACTTTATATATGCTTAACTTAACTTAACAACGACTTAATTTGTCTAAAACAGTGGTGAGTATTCCCGCCTGTCACGTGGGCAACAACACAAAAAACTTGACAGCGATTTTATATATGCTTAAAAATATAAATATTTTATACTGCTGCTAAAAGATTTAATTCCTCAGCAACTAGTTATTGAACGATCATCAATGAATAGTCTGAACGGGCTTCTCTATCCCCCTAGCCAAGACGTCCATCATCAACGAATTCCCTGTGGAACGATTGCCAGCCTGACCTTGGTTAGTTCCAGAACTAGTTATTTCAATGAGCCTGCAAAAGAATTGAAGGACCTAATATGATCTTCATGATCGTTGGTTTTTAACCTTCCCACAACCATCTTTTTGTTCGCTTTCCCCGCAGGAGCTTCACCCCATAGATTTTCGTTTCACTTCAAACTTTCAAGCTTTTGGCTTCATACCATCGAAAGCTATAAAAAGCCTGTCTTTGTCAGCGGATGAAGCTTTCTCACCAGGCATTGTTGCAAACTGAATTAGAAGAAGAGAAAGGGATCATAAGCGAAAAAAGAGAAAAAAGATCGCACCAACTCTCTCTTATTCTATGGCTTATTTATAGTGGCATGTGTGCTGAAATCAAGGGAAATCATTTATAAAGTAATTAGGTTATATTTTTATTTTTATTTTTTGTATTAGTAAAGAAGATTCTCTTATTGTTATGCATTGCACAGTTTTCTAGAAACAAAAAATCA
>NEWO01002022.1:28661-40465 GCA_003013225.1 Phalaenopsis aphrodite
TGACCTGAGACAACTGATTGAATATGAACATCTCTGTCGATCGATTAATGACGCATAACCTAAGTTCGATAGACCAATTAAGTTGGAAGATCGACAGACTCAATATTAGTCGGGCAACCTGATCTAATATCTTATTATATTTTTTCTATAATTTAAAAGCTAATGATTAGGAGGCAAATCTATTGGTAGGGGTCATTTCATAATAAACAATTACATATTTCAAGTTTTTTTTTCTAATAAGCTCTAATTTTTGAAACAAAACTCGTTTCGAGGACACTTCGGATTCAACAATTTATATGTACTTTTGTTAGAATATGCTACACTGGCAGGAAAAAGCATGAACGTGGCACGCGATGGTCTATCCAGCCTTCGTCAATTAAACTAACAGCATCTTCAGAGCACGCCTCTTAAAACAAAACATGGGAAACATTCATAATCCGATCGGCCAGCCCCACTAAGAAATCAGAACCAAAAGGAAAAGCAGCGAGTTGCAAAAGTGAGCGCAAGCAAGCAGGCAAAGACGAAAAGCAGAAGAGACACCCGCGGCATACGCTGCAAATGGATAAAAGCACAATGAGAGCACAACACCGAACCAAGCAAGGAGACGAAGTGGGAGTTTCAGCAAAGGCCGAAGGAAAATAAAGAAGAAAAAAAAAAAGAAGAGGAATGAAATCATCGCCCACTCTCTGTATTCCAATCATGCGGCTCCCTTCTTCCCCAACACTTTCGAAAGGCATTCATGCACCTCTCGCTTCTTATACCTTCCACTTCCCCGGCACTCCTCATCGCCGTCGCCATGTCACTCTTATCCGTCACCGCTGCCACAGCCGCCGTCGCTCTCCTAGTTATCAGTTCCGCAGCTATCCCATCTAACTCACGCCCCCTTCCTCTTCTGGCGCTAGTCTCCCTAAAAGCGTCGCTTTTGGACCCCCTCTCTTCCCTCTCAGACTGGGCACTTCCTCTGAATCAGAACTTCTCTTTTTCCCCGCCGCCGTGGTGCTCATGGTCCGGCGTCTCTTGCGCCAGCAGTCAGGTCGTTTCCATCGACCTATCTGGCAATAACCTTTCCGGCGACCCCTTTCCTCCGGAGCTGCGCCTTCTCTCATCTTCTCTTGTTCTCCTTAACCTCTCCGCCAACTCCTTCTCTGGCCCCATTCCCTCATCCTGCTCTCTCTTTCATCTCCGCCGCCTCCGTTCTCTCGACCTCAGCCGCAACAGCTTCAACGCCTCCCTCCCATCCAGTCTCTCCTCCCTCCGCCGACTTACTTTCCTGAACCTTTACAGCAACAGCTTCTCAGGCTCCATCCCCGCAACCCTTGCCGCGCTTCCTCTCCTCGAGCATTTAAATCTCGGCGGCAGCTTCTTTTCCAACCTTATCCCCGGCGAGGCACTGGTCTCTTTGACTGGGCTCCGGTTCCTCCACCTGGCCGGTAACCTTCTCACCGGTTCCATACCAATGTGCCTCGGCCAGCTTGCCATCCTTGAGCATCTGGAGATTGGGTACAATTCATATGAAGGAAGCCTCCCACCGGAAATTGGACGGTTGCGGAATCTTCGATACCTCGACATATCCTCGGCGAATCTTTCCGGTGAGATACCTCCGGATATTGGGAGTCTCACAGAATTGCAAACGCTGCTCCTGTTCAAAAATCGGATATCTGGCAGCGTCCCGCCGGAAATTTCTAGTCTTAGCGGACTCAAAATTCTGGACTTGTCAGACAACCGCCTCTCCGGCAGGATTCCAGCTGGTATCTCCTTGCTCGTTAATCTCACCGTTCTCAGCCTTATGAACAATGAAATTTCCGGAGAAATTCCGCCGGGAATCGGCGAGATTGCTTCGCTTGAAGCGCTCCTTCTCTGGAACAACTCCTTAACGGGCGTGCTCCCACCGAAGCTCGGCTCGGGCGGTCGGCTGGAGCGGGTTGATGTTTCGTCCAACTCCCTCTCCGGCACAATTCCTTCTAGCCTCTGTTTCGGAAACCGCCTTGTTCGGCTAATACTCTTCGCCAACCGCTTCGAATCTAATATTCCTTCTTCCCTCGCGCGCTGCTCATCATTGTGGCGCATTCGTATCGAAGATAACCGCCTCACTGGCTCTATCCCCGCCGGCTTTGGGCATCTCCAAAACCTCACATTTTTTGACCTCAGTAGCAACAATATCTCCGGCGAGATACCGCCGGACCTCGGCACCGCTCCACGGTTACAATTTTTTAACATCTCCGGCAATCCCCTTCGAAGCATCCTACCCAACACGATCTGGAGGGCACCGGCTCTTCAAATATTCTCCGCAAGCTCCTGCAAACTCCAAGGAAAAATCCCCAACTTCTCCTCCGGCTGCAGCAATCTCTACAAGCTAGAACTTTCGTATAACGAACTCAACGGCACCATTCCCGCTGACATCACTGATTGCCTGAAATTGCTTTCTTTAAAACTGAATCAAAACCGTCTCACCGGCTCAATTCCACCAGGGCTTCCAAATCTGCCCTCGATCACCGAAGTCGACCTCTCCCTCAACTTCCTGACTGGCTCGATCCCGCTGGCATTCGACAACTGCAGTACCCTTGAAAATCTCAACATCTCCTTCAACGGCCTTGCGGGTCCCATCCCAGCCTCCGCCGGCATATTCCGGAGCCTCGACCCTTCCTCATTCGCCGGAAACCCAAGCCTCTGTGGTTCACCACTCGCCCAGCCGTGCATCCCATATGTGGAGCGACCGCCACACCAGCCAGCTGCCACTGCTGGTCCGGGTATCATCTGGATCACGACAGCAGCGGTGACTACAGGATTGGTCGTCCTGATAATCGGAACTCGGTGGTTCAGATCGGCCTCCCGGTTAAAACCGCGGCCCTGGAGGTTAACAGCTTTTCAACGGCTAACGTTCACGGCAGATGACGTGGTGGAAGTGGTGAAATCCACTGCCCAGATTATTGGTATAGGCTCGTCCAGCACGGTCTACCGTGGCGAGATGCCCAACGGTGAGGTGATTGCAATCAAGAAGCTTTCAACGGCGGCCGTCACAAAACAGAGGAATAAAACCGAGTGCATCTTACCGGAGGTGGAGCTAGTCGGTGCGGTACGACATCGCAACATAGTCCGACTACTCGGCTATGTCAGCAATGGCGAGTCTACGATGTTGTTGTATGAGTATGTGCCGTGCGGGAGCCTGGAGGAGCTTCTCCACAGCAGTGGTGGAGAAGGGAAGGGGAAGACCACACTTGACTGGGAGACTAGGTATCGTATAGCAGTTGGTGTAGCGGAAGGAATGAGTTACCTTCACCATGACAGCAGACCGACAATTGTGCATAGGGATTTGAAGCCGAGCAACATATTGGTGGATGAGGAGATGGAGGTGAGGGTAGCGGATTTCGGACTGGCTAAATGGTCGACAAAGACATCGTTGACGGGGATAGTGGGGTCGTGCGGTTACATAGCACCAGAGTATGCTTATGCGGTGAAGGTGGATGAGAGGAGCGATGTGTATAGCTTTGGGGTGGTGTTGATGGAGATTGTGAGTGGGAGGAGAGCGGTGGATGGCCGTGGTGGTGTTGAGGAGGGGAAGAGTCATTTAGTGGAAAGGGTGAGGAGGAAGGTGGCGGAGAAAGGATGGGAAGGAGTTGAAGAGATTTTTGATGGAGGCATAGGTATCGGGTGCAGGGAGGTGAGGGATGAGATGGTGATGGTACTTAGAGTGGCCATGTTGTGCGCTAGTGAGAGGCCAGTGGATAGGCCAAGTATGAGGGATGTGGTGTCGATGTTGAAAGCTATCAGAGTGGTTAGGAAGAAAGTGGTGGATCAAGATCAAGGTTCTGTGCTTGTTTTGTCCAAATACGGTTGACCAGGGTTGGAATAGGGGCAAGGAACTTCATTTTTTCCCTCCTTTTTTTCTCATGTCATCTTATATTTTATTTTCCAAGTTGAATGATGCTTGCTTGGTTGTTCTCTCTCTCTCTCTCTCTCTCTCTGGAATTTGCATGAAATTAGCAGTAAACTCACGTGCATACAAAACCTATAGCCTCTTATTTAGAAGCTTACGCTCATTACGAATTGATTAATGTGGGTCACATTGCTTTTTTTTCTTAAATTTGAATTCGGAGAAAAGGTCAATTCTCTAAGGAGATGTATGATCATCACATGATTTTAAAGGGCCGTTTGGGGCTGCGGTTTTACTGCGGTGCGGTATGAGCTGCGGTTTGGGTTTGGATTTTGCGGTCACGGGGGTCTTTTGATAAGTCTAATTACAATGCGGGCAACGGGTTCGACCCTACTGCCCATGTTCCTTGGACTTTATTTTATGTGGTTGCCCTTTTGTGTTCCTTCTGCAGCTAACCCTCTTTGTTCTTTTGCGGCTCCCTCGATGCGACTATTGCCCTAATTTCTCTTCTCTCGATCCCCTTGGATTTGTGGCTTAGGTGGCTAAGCATTATTTCTGGTTGCCTCTTGTTGGTTGTTCTGGTGACCTTTACATACTTTTGCCTTTCCTCTCTCTTTTTCCGCTTGATTTGATCGTTTTGTGCACTCTGTGCTATGTGCGTTGGCTCCTTTTCTTCAGTTGGTAGTTATTGTGGTGAGCTTTCTATTCTCTTTTTCCATGTCCCTTCTCTTTTTCGGCTCGGTTTGGTGGTTGTTCGCATTATGCGCTCTGTGAGGTAGTCCCTTTTCTACATCTCCCCTTTATTCCGATTATCTTTGCCTTATCTATTAGGTGACTTTATGAATTTGCAAATGCTAATGTGCAATGGTTCTCATTTTGTTAGTTGCTTTCCTCTCCCCTGATTTTTCTCTTTGCTTGATTTGGTGGTTTTTGGTTTGATATGCTTACTTGATGATTTTGAATGTAACTTTCATTAATTAAACTTTCATATGTTATTTTTTTGACCGAAGTTAAGAGCATTGAACAAGTATATGACATTCCCAAGAATTATGTGGCCACACTCATTTAACACTTAAGAATATTAAGGTAGAGCCATGTTCAAAAAAAAAAAAGCAACTGTTCACGCTCTACCTTATGCCTCTCACCTATGAGGTTTTGCGAATCGCTACTTCCGCCTCCCGCCTCCCGCCTCTTAGATTTTGCGAAACAATGCAACAAAGCCCCGCTATTCATTTAAAACATTATAGAAGAGAATTTGGAGAAATAGCACTAGCAACCGAACTTCAAATACTTTCCTATTTCGGGTTTCAAGATTTCTCTGGTGTGACTTAACTCCAAGCAGAATAAGAATTGTAAGGCTTCATTTTCTCTGTTTATACTTCTTCCGTGTGTAGATTTTAGATAGAACGAGAGAGAAGGGAGAGAGAGAGAGAAGAAAAGAGAATTGTTTCTTGTTAGTCGACGTGGTTGATGTTGTCAATTCCTCAAGTAATAATTTTTTTGCAACTCCATGGACGTAGGCAAAAATTTGTCGAACCACGTAAATCTGTGTACATGCTCTTTTCTGATGTGAATTTTCTCCTTCAAATTTTTTTACTTCGTCGGCAATCATTCTATTTTATATACCACAACAACTGGTATCAAAGCCCCGTGGTCGTATCTGAGGAAGAATGATGATTGCAGATGAAGTGAAGGTTTTAGAGATCAAAAAATTTGATTGCACAGATTTTGGTTATTGGAGCATGCAAATAGAGGACTACTATGGGAAGAAACTTCATCTTTCATTATTGGGGAAAAGACCGAAAAGAATGTATGAGACTGAATGAAATTTGTTAGATCGACAGGTTCTGAGGGTTATTCGATTGACCCTGTCGAGATCCGTTGCCCACAACGTCGTCAAGGAAATGATTACTACAAATCTCATGACAGCCCAGTCATGTATGTATGAAAAGCCGTTGGCGAATAACAATGTATATTTTATGAAAAAGTTATTCAATTTGAAGATGACAGAAGATATGTCTTTTGTACAACACCTGAATGATTTTAATACTATCACAAATCAATTATTGTCTGTGGAAATTGAATTTGATGATGAGATACGTGCACTAATCTTGTTGGCTTTATTGTCAAATAACTGGAAAGTTATGAGAATGGTTGTCAGTAATTCCACAGGTAAATCTAAACTAAAATATGATGAAATTCGTGATTTGATTTTAGCCGAGGAGATACACAGGAAAGATTCTGGCGAAACCTCATGTTCAAGTTCAGCATTAAATGTTGATTCTAGAGGGAGATCACAAGATAAAAACTCAAACAGATGAAGATCAAAATTAAAGCACAAAGGTAGGACCAATTCAAGGTTTAATAAACAAGTAACTTGCTGGAATTGTGACAAAACTAGCCACATAAAGAGAAACTACACAAATCCCAAGAAGAAAGAAAATGATAACACAAATGTGACAACTGAATAAGCACATGATGCACTACTGCTGACAGTTCATAGTTCTGTTGATAACTTGATACTGAATTTAGTGGCTTCTTTTCATAAAATTTTCCATCGGAAATTGATGCAAAATTATGTTGCAGGTGACTTTAAGGAAATATATTTGGCATATGGAAAAACTTTGAATGTGGTAGAAATGAGAGACATTGACATTGCACTTCCAAACAAGAATAAATGGACCCTGCAAAAGGTCAGACACATTCCTAAATTGAAGTAGAATCTCATTTTTTGTTGGGCAACTTGATGAGTGTAGACATTCAATAATGTTCTTAGATAAGAACTAGAAGATTACTAAAAGAGCACTGGTACTGGCTTAGGATAAAAAAACAAATACGCTATATATGATGACTGATTTAATTAACAGTGTTGATACTACTGTTGCAAAGAGCACAACAGAGTTGTGGCATTGCAGACTTGACCACATGAGTCAGAAGGGTATGAAAGAACTTCAGTTCAGAGGTAAGCTACCATAACTGAAGTTAGTTGATCTCAACATGTGTGAGAGTTGCATTATGTGGAAACAAAAGAAGTTAAGTTTCTTGAAAAATGGTGGAACGCCAAAGGCAGAAAAGTTGAATCTTGTACATAGATGTGTGGGGACATTCTCTAGGACATCTCTTAGAGGCTCTCAATACTACGTCACATTCATTGATGATCATAGTAGAAATGTATGAGTTTATTTTTTGAAGCATAAATCTAATGTATTTAGTATTTTCAAGACTAGAAGGTCATGGTTAAACAGAGACAACCTTAAAGCTGAAATAATTGTGGTGAGTACATTGATGGTGTGTTTGAGTATTGTGCAGCTTAGGGCATCCGAATGGAGAAGACCATTCCAAGGACATCACAACAAAATGATATTGCAGAGTGCATGAAGAAGATCATTAATGGGCTGGCTAGAAACATGAGATTGCACATTGGACTACCACGTACTTTCTGGGCAGAAGCGATCAACACTGCAGTTTATTTGATAAACAGATGGTTATCTGTTCCATTAAACTGTGAATTGTCTGAGGAGGTATGGAGTGGGAAAAATGTCAAATTTACTGACCTTAAAACTTTTGGATGTCATTCTTATGTTCTAATTAATCCTGATGCTTGAAGTAAAATTGGGGTTAAGTTAAAGAAGTGTTATTTCATTGGTTATGGAGACGATGCATTTGTATATCGTTTCTGGGATGATCAGGATTGGAAGATCATAAGGACCAGAAATGTGATTTTCAATCAGAAGGTTATGTACAAGGACAATTCCAGTATAATTTCTGAAATGACCATCAGGAATCTGAATTGGTAAGTTTGATGATTTACCAGAGGTCACAATGCATGACAAAGATGCAAGTGACAATGAGAGTGGGTCCGGGGCACTCATTCTCATTGTTCTACAATCAGTTTCAAAGCAATCCACATATACAACTACAGTTTGCAGGTAAAAAAGGACTAGATGTCTCCACAGCGTTACTCTCCAACTTTGAACTACATTTTGCTGACAGATGGTGGAGAACCAGAAAGTTATGAAGAAACCTTGCAAGATAAAAATTCGAGCAAGTGGGAGCTGGATGAAGGAGAAGATAGATTCCCTGCTAGAAAATCAGACTTGGAAGTTGACAGAACTTCCACCAGGGAAGAAGACATTCCACAACAAGTGGGTGTATAAGGTAAAAACTGAGCATGATGGCGGTAAGAGGTACAAGACTAGACTTGTTGTAAAAGGCTTTCAGCAGAAGCATAATATTGATTATTCTGAGATTTTCTCTTATGTGGTAAAGCTCACAACCATCATAATGACACTATCTATGATGGCTACTAAAGATCTATTCCTTGAGCAGTTAGATGCGAATACAATTTTTCTTCATGGAAATCTTGAAGAAGACATCTACATGCACCAACCTGAGAGGTTTGTGGTACAGGGAAAGGAAAATTCAGTTGTAGACTAAAGAAGAGTTTAATGGCCTGAAACAAACACCTAGACAGTGGTACAAGAAATTTGATAATTTTATGCATAGTGCAAGGTACAAAAGATGTCAGTCAGATCATTGCTGCTATATCAGACAGTTTAACAGTTCTTATATTATTCAATTATAATATGTGGATGATATGCTTATTGCAGGGGCTAGTATTGATGAGATAAATAATCTAAAGGGACAGATGTCAGAGCACTTTGTAATGAAGAATTTGAGAGCTGCAAAACAAATCCTTGGTATGAGAATTGTCAGAGATAGAGTCAGAGACACGTTGAGACTCTCTCAGGTTGAATATGTGAAAAATGTACTTAGAAGATTCAATATAGATAAGGCCAAAGCAATTGACAAGCCCTTGGGCAGTCACTTCAAATTCTATAAGAATCAGTCACCCAAGTCAAAGAAGAAACAGACCACATGAGTAAGGTTCCTTATGCTTCAGCTATTGGTTCACTTATGTATGATATGGTTTGCACCGGACAGGCTATTGCCCATGCAGTGTGAGTTGTTAGCATATATGAGTAATCTAGGAAATGAACATTGGGAAGCTGTGAAGTGGATCTTGAGGTACCTAAGAGACTCTTCAGAAACTTGCTTGTGTTTCTCAGGAAAGAGTTCAGAGGTACATGACTATGTTGATCTTGATTTAGCTCGAGACATTGATACCAGAATAAGTACTACGGGCTATATTTATACTCTTGGTGGCACAACAGTGTCATAGGGCTCTAATCTGCAGAAGACGGTTTCGTTGCCTACTACAGAAGCTGAGTATATATCAGTGTCAGCGATTGCAAAGGAGATAGTATGACTACATGACTTCTTGAAAGAATTGGGCAAGAAGAATCAGAAGGACATTCTCTACAGTGATAGTCGAAGTGTCATATTCCTTGCCAGAAATCCAGCATTTCAGTTCAGGACCAAGCACATGCATATCAGGTATCACTTCACACGATCATTGTTGGATGACGAACAGTTGTTGTTTAAGAAAATTTGTGGAAGCAAGAACCTGCTGATATGTTGACTCCAAATTCTATCATTTTTGCTCCAAGTTCTAAAAATCAACAACCTGCAATAAAACATGAAAAACACATTCCTTTAAAGTGCAATATCATAAAAAATGAGTATAAAATATGAGTATAAAAATACAAATATTTTTGGTGTATCACCGCTTCCGCCTCCGGCCTCTTAGAATTCACGAAACGATGCAAAATCCAGATTTCTCTTGTTTGACCGAACTCCAAGTAGAACAAGAATTTTAAGGATTCCTTTTCTCTGTTTATACTTCTTCTGTGTGTGAATTTCAGACAGAAAGAGAGAGGAGAAGAGAGAGAGAAGAAGAGAGAATTGTTTTTTGTTAGTTGACGTGATCGATGGTGTAAATTCCTCAAGTAGTAAAATCTTTTGCAATTTCGTGGACGTAGGAAAAAAATTGTCGAACCTCGTAAATTTGTGTGCCTGTTCTTTTCTAGAGTCAATTTTCTCGTTCTAATTTTTTTGTTTCATCGTTAATCGTTCTATTTTATATACCACAACAAATAATTCATCCAATTTGCCCTCATAATATTGAAACTGGAAAGGAGAGTTTTATTTAAACTAGAAGCTATGAATTACATACCTGATCAACTATTTCTAGACTCCGGATCACCTATGCTAGTAAATAAAGTTGATATAAGATCAATCTTAATTTTAATTTGAATTAAACCAAATAATAAAGAAGGAATTCCTTAACACCTGAAAAAGGCAACACGTGGATAGGGCATTTGAAACTACCATAGAAATAGCATTCTAGTCGCCAAGTGATGGATTTTGAAGATGACTTGATCCCACAAATTTATTGTTACTGCAGTAAACGGGAATGGATTCAGAGAATAATACATAAATTAAAGTTGGGTAAGGATGATTTGAGTTGTGCTAATATATTAATATATGCCACTGATGATCTAAACCATCATAACCAAGAGGGACCGCAGTGCTAGGCTGCTAGCCACCATTTGATGCATATCTCTTACATATATTTGAAGAAAAAGTCAATTTCCTAGATAATTTTGTTGAATTCCTCTAGGAAAAGAAAGGACTGGTATTTATATGAACCCATCGTCGACATCCTATCAAATGAGAAAGCAAAGGCTCTTGATGCAAGACGAGAGCAAAATGCTCAGTGAGTAATTCCTTTAACTTATGCTTGCAGGTGTTTGATGGAAAATATCTAAAAACATATTATTATGGTCTAGATGCAGCTAATCTCACTGTTTTGCATTCCAATTTAGAGTCATGCTATATATTTCCCTTCATCTATTGTGAAGAGGTTTGATCCAATTATTTTTGTCAAGATGAACTTTCGGTTTTTTTTGAGACAATTGCATGCACTCGTTTCGAAATAAATCCAGGAGTTATAAAAGTCATTAAAATATAAGTTATCCTAGCCAAAATTGTTTTTCCTTTAATGATCATGCTGTAAACACAATTATTGTAAGGGTTCACTAAGGGATTTTTCTTAAGGGGATGGTGATTGATAAAATTGTAAAGCTTGTGGCTTGAACAAATGATTTTGAAGAAATAATATGGGGCATTTACATACACACAGCCCAATTCCTATCTATTAACATATCTAACAGCTAAACTTTACTTTTACCATTGATATCACCCAATTATTTCATATCACATAAAAGTACCACTATTTTAACTTCTAAAAAGCTAGATACACGTGCTAAATCATAGATAAGATGGCATATATATATATATATATATATATATATATATGTAAAAATTGAAGTTTAAGTGCAAGATATGTAAACACATAAGAATTGATTGGCATGTATGTAAATCTTATATTCAACAATCACTGGGATTTATGAAATTCATAGGGATTTGTGTAACGGATCAATCACCCCACGCGTTTCATTGATCCAAAGATATTGGAGCTGCGTTCCTTCTTAAAATTTCTATAAGAATTTCCTTAGCACGGCAAACCACAACTTGACAATGGCTGATTTTGCAAAATTCTCAATTAATATATATTAAATAACAAACAATAGATATTCAGAATGAACTCTGATAAAGTTCATGTTAAGGTGCAATTCCTATATGTGACTAAGGGTGTGTTTGTTTTGACTTTTCAAATCACGTTTTGGGCCAAAACCGAGTTTCACTTGTTTGTTTGCAAGTTCAGTCGAAACACTGCAATGAACACTCCTGAGAAATTCGTGGATCCGCAGAAGCTAGGGGGAGACCGCATCCCACGGTTTGGAAATTTTCATTCCAAAAAGTTTCACAAAGTTTCACAGCAACTTTTGATTTTTGCATGCATACCACAGGGATTCGTTAATTCAGGCCTTACATGCATGCTATAGAATTATTTATTTTTTGCAAGCATACCACAAAATTCCATATATTAAGGGAGACCAGAGAATTCTTATGATATATATATATATATATATATATATATATATATATATATATATATATATATATA
>NEWO01002023.1:24018-36933 GCA_003013225.1 Phalaenopsis aphrodite
TTTTTCAAGAAGATTTTTCTGAATAATTACACTACACTCTTCGCTAAGTGCAACAGTTTCATTATCTGTGAACTTCCCTTTCTTGTTCATAATATCTTTCATAAATTTCACATAATTGGGTTTTGCTTTAAAGCTTCTACGAAGGGAATATTCACTGTTAACTTCTTAAGAATTTCTAAAAATTTGGAAAATTGTTTATTATGTTTGTGTTGCTTCAATCTTTGAGGAAACGATGGTGAAGGTTTCTCCACAATAATTTTCATTGGTGTAAATGGATACTTTAAATCTGGGTATTCATGATCCTTTTCTTTTTTGGTATCCACTTTCTCTTTTTCAGTTTCTGTTTCTTTTTGCACGCTTGTTTCCAATTCTTTTACACTTCGTAATTGTATCGCTTTGATTTGTTCTTTTCCTTGATCTTTAGGATTTGGTTCCACAGTACAAGGAAAAGTTCCTAATATTTGGTTACTAAGCGCAGTAGTGATATGTCCCAATTGGTTTTCAATATTCTTAATAGTAGTTCCTTGATTTTGTAATTGCTTTCCTTAAATTTGTAATTGATTTTCTTGATTCTGCAATTGCCATGTTTAATATCAGCTCTTCCATAGACAACTTCTTCTCCTTAATTTGAGTGTTACTGTTAAATCCTGGAGGATAAGAAGGTTTATAGTTTACATTTCTTGGTTCGATGAATTTCCTAATGGGTTCACTGGGTTGTTTGCCCATTGTTGATTTGTAGAAGAATTGTTATTCCAATTAAAATTTGGATGATTCTTCCAACCTGGGTTATAATAATTTGAATAAGGGTGGTTGGGCCTTCTAATAGCATTTAAGGCGTCATATGAAGATTGAACATCCACAAATTGCCCAAATGAATTATGTTCCATCATAGGAGGTGTTGGAGAATAATTCATCCCATAATGATCTAATTTCTTTGATATTGCAGCAATCTGCGAAGCTAACATAGATATTGCATCAGAATCATGGATATTAGCTACTTTTTTAGGATTTACCAGTTCAGAGGGCCATTAAAAATTGTTGATAGTCATCTCTTCTATTAATGAATAAGCCTCATCAAAAGGATTTGACATTAAAGAACCACCAGCCACAACATCTATAATTGATCTAAGAGATCCTACCAATTCATTATAAAAAGTTTCAATTATAAACCAATCTGGTAACGAATGATGAGGGCACTTCCTAAGAAGATCTTTAAATCTCTCCCAATCTTCATATATTGACTCTCCATCAATCTGACAGAACAATGTTATGTCATTTCTAAGTTTAGCAGTTTTGGATGGAGGGAAATATTTGGATAGAAATTTCTGTGAAAGTTCTCCCCAAGTTCTAATAGATCCTGGTGCTAACAAACTTAACCACATCTTAGCCTTATCCCTCAGTGAAATATGAAAAATTCTAAGTCTAATAGCATCGTTTGAGACTCTGTCATATTTAAAAGTAGCACACAGTTCTAAAAACTAGCAAGGTGTAAGTTAGGATCTTCATTTGATGTACCTCTAAATTGATTATTTTGTACCATTTGGATAATAACAGGTTTAAGCTCAAATGAATTAGCAGCTACATCAGGATTTTGGATAGATAAGTGAATTTCATCTGCTGTAGGATTTGCATAATCTCGTAGGGGTCTAGGTTGGTGTTCATTCTCTATTCCTTGATTGTTCATGTTGTTTTCCATTGTATCAGAATTTTTAGGTTCTCTTATTAATCTTCTAATCCTTCTAACAATGCGTTCTAATTCTGAATCGTAGGGTATAAGACTTTCAGGTCCAAATTTATGCATATAATTTGAAATCAGTACTCAGTAATATAATTAACTAAATATAAAAATAAGTTGCAATACAAGTAAAAATTTTCCCTTCAAAATTTGGCCTTATCCAAAGGTTGAGTAGGCATAACCACTGAGCTCGCCATCGGCGGCCTCGAGGGTGCCGTCGGTGGACTTCTGGAGAATTTTGTTTTGTAGCCTTGGAAAAAACTCGTCGTAGGTGGCGTCGAGGGCGCCATCGACGACCTAGTTCAAATCTCCACATTTTGGTCCTTTTCACTCCAAATTCGCTCCTTTTTGCATCTTTTTGCTCCATTGACCCTAATTCATCATTCCTGCAACAAAACATCAAAAATACCTTTCTTTAAATACAATATCATCAAAAACAGTATAAAATAGGTATGAAAATCTCAACATATTTTCCTTGGGTCATTACTGTCGTTCCTGATAAAGGAAAGAGAGTAGTTCAAGAACTAGTGCCTAAAGTTTTTTTTTGCTCCGTCTGTGTTTGAAGTTGGATCTAGTTCAAGATCCATACCTCTAACACGATCATAAAGAAAGAATATATCAAGAAAACTGCATAAGGCAGCTAAAACTGAAATTGTAAAGGTTACCTCTGATGACAGATCTCTCTAGCCATAAGAGGTGGATGTGTTTGAAACCTCTCCCCTTCTTCAAGGGAGTAGATTTCATCCACTTTCCGCTGCTCCGGCTGAAGAAAGCCCCTACAGAATTGTCATAGCACTGCCACTACTTCATAGACAGAGTAGGGTGAGAGAGAGAACATTCCCCCTATCTCGAGTCTAATTGGTATTCAAAAAGCTAGAAAGGGACGAACATTGCAGTGTGGCTGAATTATTAAAGAGGATGGGATCTATAATCTCATCAAAATTGAAAGCTAAAACCTGATACGCCAGCAGAGATTTCAAAAACTCCGAAGACACCTGTGCCTCGTGTATTTGCTAAACTTTTTTTAGGACCTTAGGTTGACACAATTTCAGTTCCTATTATCACTGCTGAACCACTTAAGAATAGAATATCGGTCAATTCTAAATTAGGTTTTGCCATAGTGCAAAATAAATCCTTTAGAGTTTCTTCCAATAAGAATGCTTCTACTACGAGGTCTAAATTACTCGATGGGGAACATACCTCTTCCCACGATTTTGATGATGTCAACGGGACACCCCGTTCCCATACATCTCTAAGGAAAAAGGTTTGGATTCTTAAAGTCTCTAAATTGGTTTATTCAGTAGAGATGGGGGATTGTTCTACAAGAAAGAAGGACGAGTTCAATAGCTCGATTGATGTCACTATAGTTTCTCCGACTGTAGAGATAGGGGAGAGACAATTACAGTAGACTCTGTCGGATATCAAAGCAGCTAAAGAAAACTCAATTGAGGCTAGATTAGATAATCTAGGAACTGACTTGAGCCAGCTTGCTAAAAGGCGAGGAATCAGCGATGCCGATATAAATTCTGATGAAGAATTCATGGAAATCAAAATGTTTGACACGAGAGCCCAAGCAGCCTCACGAGAAATTCAACCTTTTGATGAAAAGGATACCGAGACAGACACTTGTAGAGCACTTCAGAGTCAGGATGAGTAGATCATTAGATTAAAGAAAAGAATGGAAGAGGTTCTTACTGCAATCGTTGTGATGTCTGCATGGTCTCTGACTCCAGTAGTTGTGGAGATGCATCCACCAAAAATACTACATATCAAGGACGGCACAAGGGAGGCTACCTCTGTCAATAAAGAAGACGAGCCCAAAAAGGAACTTTGTGCAGAGTTCTGTACTTGAAAAGGACATTAAGTAGTATGTGTAATAGCAGCTTAGAAAGTTCATAGCCCAGTCCAAGGGAGGATCATTAGTTCCAAAGGGTAGGCCCTACCTAGACTAGTTTGATTCCGTCTCATGTCCTAAGGGATTTGTGCCTCCTACCATCAAAGCTTTTGATGGAACAGGAAACCCGAGGCAACATATAACACACTTCAGAGACAGCTGTTGCAATGTGAATGGGAATGACGCTCTTCTATTCAGATTTTTTGTTAGCAGCTTATCAGGAATAGCCTTTGAGTGGTATGTTGATCTTCCTAACGGATCAGTAAAAATATTTACTAAGTTAGAAAGTCTTTTCGTACAGAGATTCACTGGGACACAACGCCGAGTGACTATAGGAGATCTCATAAGAGAGCAACAGAATCCCAAGGAGGCACTTGTGGATTATCTCTTAAGGTAGGGAAACCTAAGCATGAAATGCAAACCGCAAATTGATGAGAAGTGAGCAATTGAAATAGTACTTGAAAATATTCATGGAAAGATCAGTTTCATGCTTAAGAGACTCACCATGAAGACTTTTTAGAAGCTACTTACTAAGGCTGTTAGACTGCATGGGGAGGTTAAATATGCGAATGAAGTGGAATCTGAAAGACTAAAGTCAGCAAAGATACCAGAGAGGAAGTCCAGTATAGTGGCACCGGTAGACAAAGCTAAACAACTGATGCATATCCGAACAGAAAAGCCTTGTCATCATCCAGTGCAATATGGTCAGCAACATAGCTCACAACTCAGTAAAACAAGTCAGCAGTCATACCAGCAAAAATGATACCAAGCAGATGGAGGACAGGATCCATCTATAGCCGAGCAGCCGAACAGAGTCCACTCTTTTAGAAATGAAGCAGTAGCAGCAATATTTTGAAATTTGGTTAAGAAGCCAAAATTCAGAATACCGGAACCCAAAAAGCTAGAAGAAGTTTGTAGGAAGAATCACCCTAGATATTGCCCATATCACAGATTCCTTGGGTACACCATTGAAGGTTGTATTGGCTTTAAGGAGTGGCTCAAAAAGAACTTCAAGAATGGTAGCATAACGATCCTAAAAGAATATTTGAAAGAACCTGAAAAATTCTTTGATCAATATGATTTTGGTTAATCATGTTGTCCCAGATGACTTTGCCATGACCATACCATGGCTCAATGAAGAGGATGATGTTCATAAAAAACCTTTGATTGACCTTAACACAATCAAAGGAGAATCAATTGAGGCTGCCATGGGGAAACTCAGAGCTCATTTCGCACAGTTGTACAAAGGCCAGAAAAGAGCTACAATTGATACAAACTGTGATTTTTCAGATTACATAGATGAAGATTTTGCAGATGTCCTTGTTGTTGAGGCAAGACCCTCATCTTATTCATGAGATATTCAACTAGCCATCAAGGAGGATATCATGGATGAATTACAAAGGCTTTTTCTGCATCAAGATCAACTAATTAGCTGAGTAGAGAAGAAGCTATAGGAATTGGTGGCCGCTATAAATATGATTCAAAGGTCGTAACAATCATTACAGATGACATCCCAACAGGTAAGTCAGTCTAAAATGGTTCACATTGAAGATGAGAAAGAACTTAATTTTGTCTGGACGGTTATTGCTAATGTCGACAGGTTTGCTGTTACCACATGTTTCATCCCGTTGTCATCAAGAGGCAAAGAAATTTGATATGAAAAAAGGTCAGTTGAAGCTTTTGCTTCGACAATGTCAATGTTTGAAGTCGGGTCAAGTTCAAAGTCTGCATCACTTGATAAAGTGCAAAGAAGAAGATGAGATCAAACCTTTAAAGGGAATAAACAAGAATGCCTGAGATTAGTTGATCGTTTGAACAAGACATACTCTTTTAAAAATGAGACAATGAAAAGAATATTCCATAATTTGACGAAAAATCCTGAATTCAAGTTGTCTGAACCAAAGAGACCAAACAACGTCGACGGGAAGGGACATCCGAGATATTGTCCGTACCTCATATGCGTCAGACACAATATAGAGGAATGCTTATGTTTCAAAGACTGGCTTGAGGAGAACTTTAAGAATGGTAAC
The DNA here is from genome assembly GCA_003013225.1 of Phalaenopsis aphrodite. Lineage (NCBI taxonomy): Eukaryota > Viridiplantae > Streptophyta > Magnoliopsida > Asparagales > Orchidaceae > Phalaenopsis > Phalaenopsis aphrodite. The sequence continues at coordinate 29,678 of NEWO01002023.1, forward strand.
ATATCAATCTCAAAAAAAAATTTGAAGGAAACTTGAAAAGGGTTCTATCAATAAGATTCAGGTCGATCCAGTTGTTCCATTCTACACCTACTCTATTTACGACAGAGTTCCAGAATTCTCCTTCTCATAAGGGGAAAATGAAATTAATCTCCTAATAGCGTAGCTTGTCACTTTAGTGGACTTGCACTGAATCCTAAAATTTTTCAAAAAATATTAAAGTATGATTAAAATACGAGTAATTGATTGAGGATATCAAGGGCCTTTTAATCTTCTGCCATGTGATTGGGTTTGTGCTTTCAATTGAGTTGTATTATCAAAAACTTAATCTTAAGAAACATGTGAGAAATGTTAATTAAGGGTATTCAGACATTCAATACCATTAGCATATGTCTACCAGATATAGTAATTCTAAAAAAAATGGTGAGCAAAGAAAATGAAAAGTAAATGTGCAATAATCCCTCTAAGGAGAAGCTTGAGGTGGACGTACAATCAAAGATTGGTGCCTGAGTCCTCTCTTGGTTAATAAAACTTGAAATGTCATCTTAAGAAAAGTATTTGATATTATGTTCAAAAGAATGTTAAGCAATCTTAACTCTTTTGGTCGATTATTAACGGGGCTTGAAATATCTTTGGGAAATGAAAAATGTTTTAATCATATGGTCTTAAGCTTTAAGACCCATTTAAGCCCAGAAAGGGGAAGCTTAAGGTGGAAGTTATGCTATTAGCTGATTTCTGGTGATATAGTTGTGTGAAAATTATATAGTTGACTCCACTATGCAACGGTGCCAAAAGCTTGATGCAATCTTTTATGAATTAGAAATTTAAGAAATTAATATTGGGATTCTATGCAAGTATATGTATCATTATCAAGTAATCTATTTAATCCCCAAATATCAATCCTACGAGAAAGATTTAAATTTGAAATGATAAATTTACCAGGAAATTCACAGAAAGTCAAAACAAAATTAATGTCACTAACTTTGAATGTTAAGATATTATTATAACTAACTTATTTAACTAATAACAAAATTGAAATACAAAGTTTAAATAGTAATTACTAAACTCTTAAAGTACATTTATGTGATGAAGATTTCTTATGTGGAAAAATATCTTTTCCACTACAATGAGATTTTTGGTAAAATGAGATGAGATAAATGGTTTTACTATGTATTGTGCCAAATAAGAGCAGTTTTAATGCTCTACCCTGATACAGTATTATAGAAAATCATTGGCTAATCCCAGTTTTAGTCCTTAAATCCATGGCTAGGCTAGGAGGATACTGTCTCCCACTTCCCTTCACCTGAAGGCTAACTCTCACTTTAAATTTTAAACACTAAGACCAAATTGAGGATTTTAGGCCGTCACCCTAAAGATTCTCCAATTCTACACCCAACAAATTATATTTCCATATTTATTTGCACTTAATTCAATGAACAAAATTCTCCATCATGGAATCAAATGTGATCCTCACTCTGTTGTAGAACTCATACTCAATTTCTCGGATCATATGTTTCACAACACATTTTAACAATTCAATTGGTCAAATCAAAAAGTAAATTAAGTTCGGAGTTGAAAAATCATCACAATTAATTTTATATTTTAATATTGGCACATCCATATTATCTCTTCATTTCATTAAATCTCAAGGTAGGGAGAAAGATAAAGTAAACTACTCAGAATTCATGAGAAAGATACAATAAAACACAAAATTCATATATAAAAGAAAGTTCATACAACACTAATAAACAAACAACACTTGTTTGAAACTCTTTCTCAAAGTAAATCCCTTGTAGCCTCTTCTATGAAATATAGGAAGAAGAAATCTATCACTTTTCTCCTTCTCTAACGCTCTTAGAGAAGAGTTCACACTTAATCTCACCACAAAACTCTAAATTATAAGAACAATGGACTCTAAATGGTTGCAGAATGAAAAATGGAAGAATGTGTGATGCGTAGAAGGTTGAATTGAGGCGATGAGATGTAAGGAAAAGTCACTTTTCTGATCAATTTTGGACCCAAATAAAGCCTAGAGTTGGTTCTACAATAGGTGCCTCCAAAAACTCTTCAAAAAGCATCCAAATTCGTCAAATCTTTAGAAATAGGGGCTGAACTGACATTGGCGCCTTCGACGCCAGTGTTCCGCAATTTAATTCACTGCTCTCTGTCAAACTGCGCCGTTGACGCTGAACAAATTTTCAACGTCTTCATTTTTGCTCCAATTTTCAACTTTTTTGCTTTCTTTTTGCTTCAAGTCCTAAAATTCAACAACCTGCAAGAAAATATAAACATACCTTCCATTAAAGTGCAATATCACAAAAAATCAGTATAAAATATGGGTCTAAAAATGTTTATATTTTTAGTGTATCAAAATCCCCCAAACTCACATGTTACTTGTCCTCAAGTAACTCCTCTACTATATAAAAATATAACTTATGGTAAATAAATTAACTTCTAGATTTCTATATCTTAGTCCACCAAATACAATAGCATAACTTAAGAAAAATTCAAAACAACTCCATTTAATACTAAAGGTATAAGAATATTTAACAATCAAGTCCAAGATTTTTTATTCTCTATTCTTTTCAAGAAAAATTGCAAATTTTCATATTAAAGTCACTTAAAGTATTCATATGAAACAGAACTTCATAAAACTTTACTAGTAAATAAACTAATACTCAAATAAAAGTTTAGAAAATATACCAAGCCTTCTTTGTTAAATTGATTCAAGAGAAGCCAATTTTTAATTAGGTATTTCCTCAAGCATCTCCCCACATATTTTCTTTTCTTTTTCTTTTCCTTTTTTTCTTTTCTTTTTTTTTCTTTTCTTTTCTTCTCTTTTCTTCTCTTTTCTTTTCTTTTCTTTTCTTCTCTTTTTTTATATATGAGGAATAATATATCTAGATATCCTTTAATGATTTTAAACTTCACTATTCTCTTCTTAAAGTCAAAAACTTGTCTTATTTCTTCACTTAACAAATTTATATTAGCTTAAAGATTTCATAAAGTTTAATTCTTTTCTTCTTACATGAACCTTTAAGATTTTTAATATTTCAAAAATACAATTTTCTTTACTTAAAATAGAAAAACATAGTCTTTTTCTTTTATACCAAATATCTTAATCTCTAAAATTAACCTTTATTATTGAAAATTTTTAATTAAGTTTACTAAATATTTATAAATATAGTTATCTAAAGTTAACCCCTAATACCAAAGGTCATGTTAAATTTAAATTTTTTTTAAATATAGCTAAGTGAGGACAAATAAAGTTAAGTTTCTTTCTTTAAAAAAGAAAATTTTCTTCCCCCCTCCCCCCCTAAACTTCAATTTTTAGAAGATTTATCATGAAGAACTAAAAAAATAAAGGGTAAAAGAAAACATTAAATACATAAAGAAAAGACATACCTGTTGAAGGTTCTGATTTTGAAACTTTAATTCTAAAATACTGCATGTGCTAATATAAAAAGCTATAAGACTTAAAACATTAAATTATGCATAATACATATAAAATCTATTGCGAAAGAGTTAATTACAAAACATTTAATAAAATATAAAAACTAACAATAGAATTAAACTGAATTTCAGAAATGAAAACAGTTTTACAAACTACAGTTCACTACTCAACATAACAAAAAAACAGAGTCTCACAATCTAACAAATAGTCTCAATAATATAATAACAACAAACAAGACAATAACAAAGTACAATAAAACATAAACTAAAAAAAATGAAATCACCAATCATCATCATCTTGTTCTTCTTCTACATCCAAATTATGTTGCTGATATGGAGTAAAAAAAGCGTGAGTAAAAAACTGAACTGAATGATCACCCTTTATGTATCTCACCAACACATCATCATAAGCAACATCATATTCGAACTTTTGCCATATCAAATCATCAGTGTGAGCATTTCTGGCATCCATGTTTTGCAAACTATGATCCATTCTTAAGATATGTCCCTGCTGGATCATCATCTGGTCTAAAAGTTCTCGGTTAGTAGGTTCACTAGAAATAGGGGTCCTCAAAGTAGAAGGAATATCTCTGGTCTTACTTCCAGATCTCCAATCAACATGAGATTCATATGCCTTTATATTGGCGGACCCAATAGGTCTTAGAGGCTCAATCCGCTCTTCCACAAGTCTAAAATCAACTCCTGCCTGTTCATAGAGTGTAAAAATAAGTGCAGGGTGTGCCAAACCACCAGTGGTATCTCCCAAAGCAATAGATCTAATGTTCATATAGATAATATAGCCTACATTTATCCTCATCACCTGCTGAATAAAGTAGTTTAGGATGGCTCTATCCTTGGTCACCTTACTATGATGATTTTTCTTAATCATTCTTTCAGAAATAAAGTTGTGTCAGGCCTTATATACTACATTAAGCATAGAAAGGAAAAAGTTTACCTTAACACAATTTTTAACTTTTCAGGTTCCTCTTCCATCAGTAAGAAAAGAAATAACCTCATCTAAGGCCTCATTAGTAGTAGAAAATGGTTTAGACTAGCAACTGTAAACATCTTCCAACTGATAAAACTCATTAATTTTTCTTGAAGAAAACTCCACCTTTCTCCCATGAACAAAAACAAAGTTGTCAGAAGCTTCAGTAAAGTTGGCATAGAATTTCATCACTACACCAATAATCGCATCGGCAGTAAAATAACAGCAATTTTCCCACTGCCGAGCATTGATTACTCGCTCGACTTCTCCTCTCGGATTTCTTAAACCACGATTCGGAATTACTTTTTTATGCTCAAGTAGACTATTTAATTGAGCACTAGCCCTGAAGCTAACAAATTTTTATTCATCATAATCTACTTTTCTTTTTCCTTGGCTCATTCTTGGTGCCATGGGAAATCTAGAGAAAATTCGAAAACATTCGAATAAATTCCTAAAATTCTAAAAACCACAAAGTAAAACGCTTGATACTTAAATTTAATAAGTAAGAGATCTTCACCAAAGGATTTTCTCAAAATCTCCCAAAAAATTCCAAAATTTTTGGATCTCGGCAATGTGAGATAAATGTTGGGTGAAAATCAACATTTTTTTAGTTCAAAGTGTAGCTCTTACCAAGAGAAGATGAAAGCCAATGTTCATTTGCCTTAAAATTACCTCAAATCTAAGAAAGTGCGAGCCCTAGGTGAAAAAAATGGAGTTTGAAGGTGACTCAAAGGGTAAAAATGGCGGTTTACAGTGAAAATCCTAAATTTTAAAGGGTTAAAGACTGTTCTCGGATCGAGGGCGTCGTCGGCGCTGAAGGCCAAAAAATTCCATTTTTTAATTTTCTCGATTTTGAATTTCATTTCAATTTTCTCTAAAGTCTTTTTAGTATTTTTAAACATAAGTTTTTATCTAACAATAATTGACAAACAAATATTTTCACAAACAATCATTTTCACAAACAACAACAAACTAACTTTTATATATGAAAATACACTTTTACAGACATTTTTCTAATCACACTTTCACACATACTAAGCAAAATAAATTATAAATCAACATCAAAATCAAACCACAACACTAAATGCTGACACAAAACTATACACATATTCAAAGTTCAAAATTCTAAAGCAAAACAAACTAAATCAAATCCACACAATCACATTCAGGGCATAATTTTTTTAAACTAATAGAGAGAGTCCAAATTCTTTAATAGAGAGTCCAAATTCTTTAATTGTTCTGCCTCATCTTCAGTGCTTTCTCCTCCTCTGATATATCCCATCGACTGGTAATGAACGTACAGATTGTAGAAGGGTTGGTACAGGTATTCATCAGTCAAATTTTCTTCTTTCCATCCTTTTTCTTTAAACATCTGCAATAATTCTGCTTCAAATGTTCCAGTATGATCAAGAAAAGGTACTTAAGATCTTCTATTACATTCGTAATACTCTGAAGTTCTCTTTTCCATAATAAGTGAACTTCCAAATATTGGTGGTATCAATGGAGTTGAAGCATGTGATGAGTGATCTGAGATAGTATCTAATGCTTCATTACCATTCCCAAAATAATTATCATTAATAGGAATCATGGGCTCTCAAGGTAATAAAACTTTTTCCCAACTTTCATATGGAAGTTGAGATTGACTGCAAAGTAGGAAAATTGTAGAAGGATGCCCAAGTCCATAAATTGGTCCATTCAAAATAATACCCATAACAAATTTAAATATGATAGATCATATATCAATGGGTTTTTCCATTTGAATGCAATAATTCAAAACATCACTTTCTTTGGTGACTCTACTAATCTTCATGGTAGGGAGTAATTTTGCAGAAATGAAGAAATGTCACTGCTTTGATATTTGATTAAGCAATGAAGTAGAGAAACTAACATATCCTTCATCTCACATTTCCCAGATATCAGTTTCATCCATCAGAAAATTATAGACATCTTACATCAAATCTCTGGTAGGGATAAAATTTGTATAATGACAGATTGGAACGTTTCTATCATATATAATTAATTGATTCACACAAGAGTAAATGGTATCGCTTTACCTCGTATGAAGACAACTCCTTGGGTAATTCCATGTAAGTTGGCATAGAATTCCTTCACTACTGGTACAACAACTGCAGCGGTAGTGTAGCATAAAACTTCTTATCGCTTTTGTACAATGATTTTATCAATCGGAGAAATTAGATTAATCTATCCGTGATTGACAAAGCCTCTCTCCTTGATAAGCCTCTTCTTTGTAATAACTTTGTCGTATAATCTTTGCATGTCAAAACTGATAAAATTTCTTTTATTGAAAACTCCATACCTGGAAGTATTTCTGGAATTGGAGGCCATGAAATTCAAAAATAGGAAGTTTCTGGTCGTCCAAGGCAGATTTTAGGACTTTAAAAGCACCTCCTCACGGTTATTATGGAGCAAAATCTCGCCAAAGTCTGCCAAAACTGTCAAACTGCTATCGGCACCGTCGGCGCTCCCGATGGTGTTATCGGCGCTTTGGTCTGTCTTCAAGCGCCATCAGCGCCCATGCTAGTGTCGTCGGCACTAGAGGCCAAAATTGCTTCTTTTCATGTTTTCGATCTATTCAATTCCAAATTTTCCTCTAATACCAATATTTGTCTTAATTTATAATATATAAAATTATGTAGGATTATTATCTACTAATATATAAACACTTATAAAAAAAAGGAATACATAGATATATATATTTATATATGGGTTGCCTCCCGTAAAGTGCTTGGTTTAACGTCGTCAACCTGACATACCATTTGATTAGTTGGGTTGACTTAACATTAAAACTTCTTTAAAT
>NEWO01002024.1:28246-42207 GCA_003013225.1 Phalaenopsis aphrodite
TAAGCTCAAATAAATTAGCAACAACATCAGGATTTTAAATAGTCAAGTGAAGTTCATCTTTCGTCAAATTCACATAATCTTTTAAAGGACTTTGTCGATTCTCATTTATCAAATTTTCTAAGTTATTTTCCATTTCTTTTAAATTTTTAATTTCTCTTTGTTATTTTTGAATTATTCTAATAGTACATTCTAGCTCTGAATCGTAAGGTACTAAGCCTTTAGATCCAATATTTTGCATAAATAAATAAAGTAAGCCAAGTAAAATACTTTAAAAAAACACTCTTAAATAAATTTCTATTTAGATTTTTGATTTTTTGTATTTTTTTTCATTTTTATATCTTTTTAAAGTATATATATTATCTCTAACTTTCCTAATTTATCAAAACTATTTAATTTACCTAAATTTAACCATTACTTTCCCCACACAACGACGCCAAAAACTTGATCATGATTTTTTATATGTAAGGATTTATGAAGTTGACACCACTACAACGCCAAAAACTTGATCCTTGTATGAAAAGTAAGTTGTGTAAAATATATATAATTATAGGAAATTAATAATGAGATTCTATGCAAGTATATGTATCGTTATCAAGCAATAAAGGACTTTCTATTTAAGCCCAAAATATCGATCCCACGGGGAAGGTGTAAATTGGCAATGATAAGTTTTACTAAGAAATTTACAGAAAATCAAATGAAATCACTGTCACTAATTTTGAATGTTGAGATGTTATCAAAACTAAAGTACTTAACTATTAGGAAAAAAAAATGTAAAGTTTAAAAATTAAATGCTAATCTACTAACTATGTTTATGTAATGAAGATTTCTTATGTGAAAAAGCATCCTTCCCACTACAATGAGGTTTTTGTGAAATGAGATGAGATAAACATTTATAATATGTACTGTGAAAAATGGGAGCAATTATAATTCTCTACCCTGATACAGTGCATAGAAAATCATTGGCTAATCCTAGCTTTAGTCCCTAAATCCATGGCTAGGCTAGGAGGATACCAGCTCCCACTCCAAAGCTCCCACTTCTCTTTACCTGAAGGCTAACTCTCGCTTTAGTTTTTAAACACTAAGACTGAATTGGGGGTTTTAGTCTATCACCCTAAAGATTCTCCAATTTTACACCCAACAAAGAATATTTTTCTATTTATTTGCACTTAATTCCAAGAAAGAATTTCTCATCCATGAAATCAAATGTGATCCTCACTCTATTGTAGAACTCGTACTCCATTTCCCAGATTATATGTTTCACAACATATTTTAACAATTCAATTGGCCCGATCAAAATGTAAATTAAGTTTAGAGTTGAAAAATCATCATAATTTTTTTTATATTTTAATATTGGCACATCATATTAACTCTTCATTTCACAATCAGAGAAAGGAGAAAGATAGAGGGAACTACTCAGACTTCATGAGAAAGACACAACAAAACACAAATTTCATATATAAAAGAAAGTTCATACAACACTAATAAACAAACAAAATTTATCTGAAATTCTTTCTCAAAGAAAATCCCTTGTTGTCTTTCCTTAGAAATGTAGGAAGAAGATATCTCTCACTTTTCTCCTTCTCCAAAACTCTTATAGAATGTTTCACAGTAAATCTCACTACACAATCTATAAAATATAAAATAAAAATTACTAATGGACTCCAATATGGTGGTGGAATGAAGATGGATTATGAAGAATGACAAAAATGGAGGGTGGTGGAACGTTTTAGAGTGAAAAGGAGTATATTTCCTGATGAATTTCAGCCCAAATAAAGCCCAAGGTCGGTTCTCCGAGAGGTGCCTCAAAAAACTCCTCAAAAATCATTCAAATGCATCTAACCTTCTAGAAAAGGGGGTTGAACCACCTTTCGGGTCGTCGGTGCTAGTCTGGCACCATTGGCATTGCCCTTAGCGCGGTCGGCGCTGAGTACTTCTTCAAAAATGTTATTTTGACTCCAAATTCCATCCTTTTTAATTCCTTTTTTCTTCAAGTCTTAAAAATCAACAACCTACAAGAAAACATCAAAATACATTCCATTAAGGTGCAATATCACTAAAAATAAGTATAAAATATGGGACTAAAAATGCATATATTTTCGGTGTATCATTACTGAAGCCCAAATTTCTAAGGAAGTGCCTGTTGATGAAGTTACTCACTAGGAAGAGTCAGAATCACCAGAGATCTATCCACTTTTGCAAGGGAGTAGGTTCCATCCATTAATGGATACTAACGGTTACAAGAGTATCCAAAAGATCACTGATACTTTACTGTCATCTCATGGATATGGTGGGTTGAAGAAGAAGCCTACTCCTATCACCCGAGTTGGTACAATTTTCAAGAAATTAGCTGACAAAGAAGGTTGTTCAGTTGGTGTGTTACTTGAATGAGTGAGACGTGCAGTATCCCCTTACATGAAGAAAGAAATTTTAAGGGGCGTCAGATCTGCCAGGCGATCTCAAAAGTCAACTGAAGCTTTACCTGCTGGCATTCCTGTCTTGTTTCGCTTAGGAAGCAGAGTTGATAACACCATCACTACTATTGATTATACTGCCACTAGACTCACGGGTAGTCAAATAGTTAAGTTGCGTGTGGAACCAAAATTTTTACCAATTATCGGTCACAAGGATGTTCTTAAGATTCTAAAGGATTAGACGAAAAGATTATCGAGTATCGTATCTGGTCCACACCATAGGGAGCATACTTCTCTTCGACATGCTGATGTTTTTGCTGAGACACTCTATCTGAAGACATCACCATCTAAGAAAAGGGTATGGATACCCAAGGTTGCGGTATCAATACAGTCCAACAAGCCCGCAGGGCAACATTAGGGAATGAAGCTAGGTTCTGAAGTATGTGACATTGTCACAACAATTACTAGTGAGATGGAGAAACAAGTGGAGGATATCCAATAAAGTCACCCAGATCTCAAAATGCTACAAGAATCAATTTTTTAAGAAAATGTAGAAAGATTTTTGAGTTAGCTCGAGAACATGGAGTTTCCATTGATGATGATGAAGATTTTGACTTCAATGATTACCTAGAGGAAGATTTCATAGATGTGCATGTCATCGTGACCAAAGCCACTACATCTACACGCGATGTTTAACCTCTTGTTAAAGAGAATGCCATAGATGAGCTGTGTAAGGTGTTTTCTTAAGGGATGAGCAAATCAGCCAAATGGAGAAAAGAATGAAAGAGATGGCCCTCTCATGACCACCATGGCCACAATTCAAGGACAGTCTCAACCACCACAGTTAGCCTCTCCAGAAATCAATCAATTGGAGATTATATATATCAGAAATGAAAGGAGAGAAGTCACCTCAACAAATAGAGATGATCAACCAAAGAAGAATTCTCCATCAAGTGCTATACCAAAAAAGGAATTTAAGCAAATGATCGAGAAAGTTCGGCAGACCTTAACCCAATCTAAGGGTGGTGCATTGGTTTTAAAGGGTAGGCCTTACCTGGAGGAGTTCAATGTTGTAACCTATCCTAAGGGCTTTGTGTTGTCAAACTTTAAGATACTTGATGGAATTGGAAATCTCAGGCAGCACATAGCACATTTCCAAGCCAGTTATGATAATACTGGAGGTAACGAAGCTCTACTCTTTCGACAGTTCATCAGTAGCCTGTCAGGGATTGCTTTTGATTAGTATGTCGAACTACCCAATAGATTAGGTAAGACATTCGCCGAGTTAGAACAACTGTTAGTGAAAAGATTTGCTGGAGCACAACACCATGTGTCATTTGGAGATTTCGTAGTAGAAAAGCAAAAGCCTAACAAGACTTTAGTTGAATATATTTTGAGGTAGAGAAACCTTAGTATGAAATGTGAATCTCAGCAACAAGAACATCATGCAATTGAGATCTTACTCAAAAGCATTCATGGTCTAGTAGCTTTCATGCTTAAGGAACTCACCATTAAATCCTTCAAGAAGCTACTCAGCAAAGCCAACAATCTTCAAGAAGAAGTCACATACATGGATTCCCTTGAGAAGTCTGAGAAGTCCCAAGACGACGAGGGTATTTGAAAAGAAATCCAGAACAGTGGCAACAGTCGATAAAGGAAAATAACCAATGAATACACATGCAGAAAATTCCCATCAGTCATCATCATAGCATGCTTGAAACCAGACACAACAGTATGGCCGGTCCAGCTAGTGACCGGCTCAGAGAGGATCACACCGGGCAAAGAATAAGAGAATATTTTTGGCAGAATGATAGAAAGTAGTGTATTCCTTCTAAGACGAAGCTATATTCAAGATGTTCAGAAGTCTGATGCAAAAGCCTGAGTTCAGATTACCAGATCCAAAGAAACTCGAAGAGGTCGACATGAAAGATCAACCAAATTGTTGACCATATCACAGATTTCTTGGACACACTATAGAAAAATGATTCATCTTCGAAGATTGGCTCGAGAAAAATCTTAAGTAAATTTAACAATCCCAAAAGAATATTTAAAAGAGCCTGATAAAGGTTCCATAAATATGATTTCGGCTGAGCCAGTCTCTCCGATTGACCCATATACTGGAAAGGATGATGGATTAAGACTTGGAACAAGTCCAAGAAAATACTAAACCAAATCCATTCTTCTTCAAGACAAACCTTCATTCATAGTATTCATTCTGCCAAGCCCAAGATGAAGATTTTACCAGAAGAATCGTCATCACCAAAGAAGAAGAAGAAGAAGAATATCACCATGATGACTAATAGCACGGGGGGTAGGATATGGGCTGCCTCTGCTAGATTGGTTGTCTCAGATTCAGGGAAGAAAATCCTCAAACTCCAGACCTTCTATGATTATCTTTTTGTCCCTTCAGGGTCATATTAATAAAATAATTATGATTTTGGCTACGTTTTAACTGTTTCTAGTGATAAAGTAATCGATTATGACTAACTTACCTTTGATCTCAATTCCTACAATGATCCACAAATCCTACTTGTGTCCGATGAACTCGCTAACAGAACCGAAGAAGACATTGACAACACCACTTACGATAGTGTCAAAAGTGAGGAATCAGTCCTCAAAATCCATGACACACCACTCGACATCAGCTTAAATCTTTCCGATAAATAAGAAACACTGGAAGGTTTGATAATGGTATCTCAAGAAGAAGAAATTACAGAAGTGAACTTGAGGAGCGGGAGAGTATTACACCCAAGCACAGCTCCAACAGATAAAGGAAAGTAAATAGTAACGCGAGAAGAGCTACCTCCACCTCCACGAGTGGAAGAACAATATAATCAAGAGAAAATTGGAGGATCATACAAAGTGGATTACAACGTGCTAGCTCATTTTAGAAAGTTACCAGTCAAATTAAGCATCTATGATGCTCCAATCCTGTCAAAGGAGATGAGAGAGTCTCCAGTTACATCTTTTCTTGACCCAAAGATTTTCTTAGCCCAATTGGCTAGCACATCCTTCAATGAAGTTTGCCAGTTAAAAGAAAAATCTTTGGTAACCTTCGCAGATGAAGACTTGTTTCTCGGTACTGCTAACCATAATTATCCACTTTATATCTCCATTAACATCAACAAATTTGTGTTGTCCAGAGTTTTGGTAGACTCTGGAGCATCACTCAACCTAATAAGCCTACGAACATTGGCCTATTTGGACATTGAAGCTCAAGAGCTTACGATCGATAAAATGATGCTAAGAGGATTCAACCAAAAGGGAGAGCAAGCCCTTGGATCAATTACATTACTTATGAAAGTTTGAGAACTGGTAACAACCGCTAAGTTTCATATCATCGATGTCGAGACCTGTTTCAATGCTTTGCCGGTCGACCATAGATTCACAAACACAACATGGTTCTGTCATCTCTACACTACTGCATTAAGTACTGAACGGAAGGACAAGAGCATTACATCAAGAGATATTTACAACCGTTTTCAGTCCGTGAAGTTTTCATTCATAAAGATGCCGCCTACTACAATCCTCCAAAGAAAAATGTCTTCTCTCGTGAAATTGAAACAAATACAAGTGAAGATTCAGAAGAATTACAATGACAGGGCCATTCAACTTTGCTTCGACGATCTTCCACCACCCTTTTTCATCGAGTTGTTGGGGGTTTTTCTAGTTCGCGCACCCAAGGTCGAGGTCGGGGACGTAGACGAGCAAGAACTTATTTAATTATTAAACAGACTAGGCCAACCATCGACATTAATGATGAGGAAAGTTCTGAAGATGAAATAATGATGACAAAATAGAAGAAACCTCGGTACGAGATATCCTTAGAAGATACGGATAAAAGCAAATATGAGATAATGTATGATCGAATAAACCACTATGTGAACACCATGACCCTTACTTCGATTTTCCTTCAAAAGGTTGAGTTTTTAGAGGTCAAGGAAGTATGTAGCACTAGTTCAAATCTGATCAAACTTTATTGTGCTTCTACTTCTACTAATCTTGAAATCATGTAAATTTGGATAAGGATCCTAATGAATTAATGGAATTGCCTTTTGGTTATTTCTTGCCTTATGTACAAAATTTAATTCAACAGGGACATTTGATGAGACAAATGCCAACAGATAAATTACAACTTTTCAAAAAACTATAGAATGTTAGAAGTTGAACTCCCAACTCGAAAGAGGGTCTCGAATTTGGTACAGTTGGACCAATCGATGATTTAGAATTTTGCATGGTGTCACTAATAAATTGGAAGAGGGTTGCCTCAATATAGAGGATGACTCTACTGATTAGCTAATAGAAGATGCTTCGCCAGAATTTGAGGAAGAAGTCAAGTCAAATATCGATGAATTAAAGGAAATAAACCTCATGATGGAAGAGCAGCCCCAACCTTATTTATAAGTTCTTTACCCAATGATGAAGAATCCATTGATTTGATTAAACTATTAACAAAATTCAATGATTGCTTCGTCTGGAGCTACGATGAAATGCCAGGACTATAAACAGTGGTTGTGGTTCATAAACTTGAGGTGGATAAGGACATGCCCCTAGTAAAACAAGCTTCAAGAAGAATGCACCTCGAAATAAAGCAGCAAGTCATCGCTGAGGTGAAGAAAATACTAAATGCTAACTTTGTAAAAGAAGAGCAATACCCCACGTGGTTAGCTAACATTGTACTGGTTAAGAAGAGAAATGGAAAAATTTGTGTATGTGTCGATTTTAGAGATTTGAACAAAGCATGTCCAAGAGATTAGTTTCCATTGCTAATACCAGAAATGATGGTGGAAATCACTTCAAAACATGAAATTTTCTCTTTTATGGATGGATCATTGGGGTACAATCAAATCAAGATGGCTCCAGAAGATGCAACACATACAACCTTCGGGACACCTATCGAGATTTTTTACCACAAAGTAATGTCATTTAGGTTGAAGAACGCCAGAGCAACATATCAACGAGCTATGACAAAGAATTTTATGATATGATAGAATAATACATGGATGATTTGGTCATCAAAAGTAAAAGAAAAGTAGACCATTTGTACGATTTGAGGATCGTGTTTGCACAGTTACGACAATATGGCCTTAAGAAGAATCCCTTTAAGTGCACCTTTGGCATTACCTCCAAGAAATTTCTAGGATTCGTTGTCTGCATCGAGGAATCAAGATCAACCTGGATAATATTAAAGCTATCTTGGAAATGCCTCCTCCCAAAACCTTGAAACAACTACGTTCTTTCCAAGAGAAGTTGGCATATCTGAGACGCTTTATTTCTAATCTCTAAAGTAGATGTCAGCCCTTCTCGACATTAATTAAAAAGGACTCCAAATTTGTTTAGGAAGAGAAATGCCAGCGGACCTTCAAGAAAATTAAAAAATATTTAATGAAACCTCTTATTTTGGCAGCCCATATCACAAGAAAATCATTAATACTTTATACCGCGGCCTTAGATGACTCTCTTGGAGCCCTGTTAGCCCAAGTGAATGACAAGGGTAAGAAAAATGCACTATACTACTTGAGTCGTCATCTAATACTAACAGAGATAAGGTATCCAACAATTGAGAAGCATTTTCTAGCATTAATTTTTGTTGCTTAGAAACTTAGACATTACATGATTTCTCATAAGATTGCCCCAATTTTAAAAGTTAATTCGTTGCAATATTTGAGGACCCGACCAACTTTCTATGGATGTCTAGCCAGATAGTCAATGATTTTGTTGCAATTTAATATAACTTTTGTTCCCCTCCGTGCTATCAATAGATAGATTTTAGAAGACTATTGCTGCACACCCACTTCCAATTAGTTCCCCTCTTACAAATGGAATTTTTTAGTGGAATTCTCCAGTGTACAATGCTGGGAGATGTACTTTGACGGAGTTTTGTCAGCTAGAAAAGACCAAGGATTGGGCATAATTATACCAGGAAAAGCAGGAATTGGTTTAGTTTTCATGACACCAGATAAGGGTATGCTAAGGTTCTCACACCACCTCATAGAGCTATGTACCAACAACAAAGCAGATTATAAAGCCTTAATTATCTGGTTGGAATTGACAATCTTGATGGATATAATAGATATTGTTGTCTATAGTGACTCATAATTTGTCATTCAACGAGTTGCCATACAATACAGGATTTTGAAACCAAGGTTAACAGAATATCACCAGTACGCAATGAAGCTGCTCGAACAAATTCCCAATGTGACTTTCTACTGGGTTTCTTAGGGAGATAATGCCCATGCTGACGCTCTAGCAAAGCTTGCAAAAGAAATGGCATGTCCTCTGGAGCATTCTATTGACGTTACAGTACAAGGAAGACAAGTTTTGTCTTGAATCGACCTAAAAAATCTACACAATCTTAGAAGATAAGAAGAAATAATGATTGCGATTGCTGATATCAATGAAGATTGGCGTAACTCATTAATAGAATATTTGCAAATTGGAAAGCTTTCAGAGGACAAGTCAACAACACACCACATCACAAGAAGGGCTATGTCATATGCTTTAGTGGGTGAGGTCTTCTATAGAAGATCATTCGATCAGATGTGGCTACAATGTTTAAGCAAAGCTGAAGCCCAAAATATTGTCAAAGAGGTACATGCTGAATTGTTTGGCGCTCATCAGTCTGGGTCAAAGATGAAAGTGAAGATCAAGGACTCTGATATTATTGGTCGGCAATGATGTTCGACTACATGGATACAGCCAGAAGATGTCACCAGTGTCAAGTGCATGGGGTGGTCTAGCACCAACCTCCAAATGTGCTACACCCAACAGTTGCCTTGTGGCCATTTGAGTATTGGGGCATCAACATAATAGGTCTGATAGACTCTTCGTCTTCCAAAGGACACTAATTTATACTTGTCACTACATATTACTTTTCCAAATGGGCAGAGCCAGTGCCGTTGCGAGAGGTTACAACACAACACATCCTTAAGTTTTTCAAAAGCCAAGTCGTTTACCATTTTGGAGTTTCACACAAAATAATCTTCGACAATGGAACGGCCTTCAAAAGCATAAAAATCAACAATTTCATCAAGCGACATGGGATAGACTGGAGATATTCTACGATATACTATCCCATAGCAGATGGCCTACTTGAGGCCTTCAACAAGGCACTGGTACAAATTTTGAAGAATACATTAGATGAAAATAAAAGAGATTGGTATAACAGATTGCTAGAAGCTTTATGGGCCTACCAGACAACATTCAGGACTCTCACTCAAAGTACAACCAACATGCTAGTGTACTGGTCTAAGGTTGTACTATTGCTAGAGGTCCAAACGTCGTCTCTCAAAGTCACTATCGCCAGTCAACTTACAACAAAAGAAAGTGCAAAATTCAGACTTTAAGAATTGGAAAGTTTGGAAGGAAAACGGCTAGAAGCACAACAACACTTGAAACTTTACCAAGCCAAAATGATACAAGCCCATGACAATTTGGTCCGCCCAAGGATATTCAAAGTTGGTGACCTCGTACTTCTGCTCAAAAGGCCTATTCTTGCATGCCACAAGATAGATGAAAAATTCAAGCCAACATGGGAAGGACAATTTATCGTAGAAAAAGTCTACACAAGAGGAGCCTACCAGCTAGTAGTTTTACGAGGTGAAAGACCCATGTTGCTGATCAACGGATGATACTTGAAGACATACTATGTAACTTGACGGTGCTTGGAATTGCCTTTTTGAAATTTTAATTGTTCTAAAGTTATTTATTTGTCCAAACGTCTATGATTGGGTCTAAAATTTTGTAATAAAATTAACCTCAATAAAATAAAAAATTTTGAAGCTACATACTTTAATTTTCTATTTTATACCTTACAAGTTCGATATTTTACTAAATTAAACTAAATACATACACATAAATAAATGATTTTCTCACCTACATAAAATTGAAAACTTTCTCTAATAAACACTTTATTTTGTTCTTGTTCCTGTTAAATTTTAGCGCATTGATGTTTTTTCTGTCGTTTGCATAGAAAATGTCAAGATAGAAGCTGATTTTTTTCTTTTAAAGATGGTTGGAACCTCGCACTTAACGAGAAAAGGGCACCACAGGGTGGCACCATAGAGTTTGACATTGACTCCAGTCAAGTTGACATGGACTATGAGGATCCTCTAATGGATGTAGTCAGCTGTCGAGAAAAAGAAGGGCAACCATCGGTGTTAAAGATTGGCACCAGAGAGAATTCCTCACTAGAAGGGAAAAATGTGATAATACAGCAAGATTCAATGGAGGGGACTAGTCACCCGTCGTCTTTGATAACTGCACCAACCGGAGGCCTAGTCAATGCTAATGATGAAAGACTGTTGGATGCACCGCTGTGAAGAAATCAACGTAGAAATGCCAACCGTCGAAAACATAGAGATTTTATGCGTGAAGAAAGAAGACACCAACTAAAGGTAGAAAATTTACTTACCTCTATTTCTGAGGGAAAAATCTACGATCCATATATGAAAGAGACTTCCTCCAGCTTGCTAGTTACAGAGGATGAGTCTGAGTTTGCTACAGAGTCAGAGATACCAAGAGTTTTAAATGATCTTTGTGCGGGTTGCCGACATGGAACACCAAATTCCAACACATACATCAGCTATAGAGGCATTTGTAGAATGCCAAGACTATAATATTCTCCACCTAGAATGTTACAGTACTCTAGAGGAGTACACGTCCATCGATGGTAGATTTCAAGTCACCAATCACCCAATGGGGGAGTCATGTATCTCACTGGATACAGAGATAGCACTAGCATGGATTCCTGCCGATATTCAAATGAGGGAGCGTCCTCGACAGTCGCCAATCATCACCACGGCAGGATTCTACAAAATGAGTAAAGTGAACTAAAGGGAATTTGAAATTCTATGAAGAAGTTCAAGGAAGGTTCGTTAATATACTGGAAGGCTTGGAACTATACACCAGAGTCTTCTCCGAAAGTGACAAAAAAAGTATTCTTGACTGTATCTTTGATCTAAGAGATAAGGGTCGAGCAGGCCTTCTGATGGAAAGAACCTATTCTGAGCCATAAAAATGGATGCGTTAAAAAGGCAAAATCACCAGACAATGTGGTTGTTGTTACAATTTCACCCAGCACAGACAAATAAATCTCCTAGGGATTTTGAGATACAACCAGGTGCACCAAATTCCTCCCATGATAAAATGGATGATCAAGAGAATAGTTCGATGGAGCATACTTCCAGCCGACTGTATTCCCAATAGTTGTATCATCAATATATAAAATGAAGGCAACTGCATTCCCCCATATATAGACCATTATGATTTTGTGAGACCTTTTTGTACGATCTCCTTCATGAGTAAATGCAACATTTTATTCAGGAAAGAAATAAATGTCATTGGCCCTGGCGAGTCCAAAGGATCCATGGAGATTTCACTACCAGTGAATTCAGTGTTGGTTCTTAAAGAAAATGGAACAGACATCGCTAAGCATTACATTCCAGGGGTACGACACCGTAGGGTGTCTATGACTTTCCAAAGAATGGATGACAGCAAGATGCCATATTGATTCTAACCATATCCAAAGCTGGAAGAGCTACTGCGTTACAATCTATGAGAGGGTTGAACTTATAAGCACTTGCAAAGGGAACTCCTGTCCTGGAGGATTGTTTAGTAGGTCAGCTCGATCAGGAGCTTACCTCATGAGAGATGGACATTCAGGGGATACCATTTGTAATGTGTTTCGACATAACAGATATGATGATATATGTACTAGATATGCTCAATTGTGATATGTACCCAACATGAGATATTCTTAGATATACTTTGATGCATTCAACATATTGTATCATTTTAGGCTTTGTCCTGTATGCAATCTGTAACACATGTTGAAGCAGATTAATGAAATCTCTTTCAAAATTTTATCTGTTTGTCCAATTACCCTTTTGTGCGATGGATAAAGAGCCATAAAACCATACGTTGGTTCTAAACTACTAAGAACAAAGAACAAAATAATAAAAACTTAATAATAAAGTTCAGATAAAACACTCTTTTGAAAATCAATCAACCAACAAAAATTAAATTTTGGAAAACATATTTTGAAAATTAAACATGATAGAAACAATAAGAAAAATTAAAATAAATCGGTTGAGTTGTTTCTCACGATTTCGAGGTATGTTACTCTTTGCTCGCGCAGCATGACTGTCCTTGTTTGCACTAAATCTCACACAATTTCACATATATTCCTCCCAAATGTCAGCATTATCACATGACACATATCTATGGGTTCAACACAACAAAATCTTTGTAAATTTCAATTCTCATTTTGGAATCAGTCCCTGACTTCTGATTCCATTCTTTCGAGGTCAGTCCCTAACTTCCAATTGTTCTTTTGAGATTGATCCTTAAATTTTAATTCTCATTTTAGAATCAGTCCCTAACTTTTGATTCCCTCTTTTCTAGGTTGGTCCATATCTTCCAATCCTCTTTTTTATATTGATCCTTAAATTTCAATTCTCATTTTGGAATCAGTTCCTAACTTCTGATTCTCTCCTTTTGAGGTCGGTCTCTAACTTTCGATTCTATTTTTGAGATTAATCTTAAAATTTTAATTTTTATTTTTGAATCAGTTCCTAAATTATGATTTCCTCCTTTCAAGGTCAGTCCCTAACTTCTAATCCTCTTTTTGAGATTGATTTTATTGGCGTTATTTTTGGTTGGTGGGGTTGCCCGTAAGAAACTGTACGTCACCGGAATCGAAATATCGTCGCTCTCTTCGGAAGGACGTTTTAATTTAGTTTTAGAAAAACATGAAATCAAACTGACCCCATATTTTTTATAGTTTAAATGAAAGAGCACTGTACCTCAAATCTTGTATCTATCCCGAAGGACAAACACAAGACTTGAGGATGAGGCTCGATCAAATAAACTAAGGAATATATGACATCCATTTGGTCTGTGAAACCTTTATATTTGTCGATAAGTTCCCTTATTTAATATAAAGAATTAAATAGGGTTTATATTAAGCTGGGTTCAGACATGCTACCTATAAGGGCAAGCCTCTATAATTAATTACATCTTAAATGAACAAAGTCATATAAGAAGAATCTCAATAAAAATCAGGAAATATTATCTTCAAGGAGTTTCAAATGATAGGACTCTTCAATGAGATCAGACGTAGAGGTGTGAAAGGTGATTGGTTCAAATTTTGGAACATTTTATTGTAGAATCCAAAGGAGGAAGAACTAAAGGATGTCATGGATCTAGAAGAGAACCCTGGTGACTTCCTAAGCTATCCTAATTTTTGGCTTTAGTTTTGAGGAGAAAATTTTAAGTGTTTTATATTGCCAATTTTATTAGTTAGGGCTTACATTCGTGTGAAACGATCACGCAAATAGCCTGGAAGATGTGAGGGTTTAGGTCGTGACAAACAACAACCTCAGAATCCTAAGATGAGTTAGGGTTTATGTTGTATAACATGGCTATACAAAGGCCTAAAGATAAGGTGATGATTTACGTTGCATAAGCAAGCAACCTCGAAGTCTTATGGCTTTGTTGTTTAAGTCTAAAGAAGAAAGATTGGCTTAGCTGGGGAAGAGAGGTTTTGCT
>NEWO01002026.1:8591-20781 GCA_003013225.1 Phalaenopsis aphrodite
TTTATTATTCAAAGTGCACAAGAGATGTATAACAGTTTCTTAGCTGTTAATATCGAAGGAATATAAGAAAAGATCAACAAAATTGAGACTATCATGGCTTTATTGGAGACCAAGGTAATTGAGATTCATGCACATCTTGAAAATGAAATTTAGCCATACTAAGTATTAGAGGATGTGGATAAGAAGATGTATCTTAAACAGAAATGGATTGAAGAAGTTAGTAACAGAGCTTGTCACCACTGTCCGTTTTATCAACTTTATATTTTGATTTCTCTTGGAGAGACTAATGAAAGACCAGAGTTTGTCCCATCAAATGAAGAGTGGAATTAAGTTATGTGTTTGAGTTTTTTTGTTTGGAGTCATTGTGTTTACATGTTAGTATTTGTTTTCAGTGTTTATGAATTTTAAGTGTCTAATTGTTTAAGTTTGTTAAGTGTTTGTAATTAGAAGATTTTCTCATCCGAGACTATTTGGAGTGAGAATTAAGTGTTATATGCACTTGTACTAGTTTGTGAATAAATGTATATGCTTATTTTTACGAAATTAGTGTTATTTTTGTCTTGAATTGAATTGAATTGTATGGGAGAATTTTGACAGAGAGGAGAGTTGTAGGAGATGAAAATAGTCATTTAAGTGTTATGAGATGATTTAAAGGTGGTATAATTAGGCTAATAGTGCATTTTACATAAATTTAAAAATCTCAAAAATCGTGCACTGACGCCTAAGCTTCACATTCTCATGGTTAAGAGCAATGTAACCCGAGAGGCAAGCATCTAAGCGTCACTTACCTGCGCTTAAGCGCTCGTTCACGAAAATGGGTTCGTGAATGGTTAAAAGTAAAAAATTAAACCAAAAAATTGCCATTTTCATCCTCATTGTCATCTTCTTCCTCTCGAGTATGGATTTAGAGAGCTAGGGCAAGCCATTAAGTGGAGATTTCTTGGTGGAATTGATTAAAATTTGCTAGATTCAGATTTCTTAAGGTAAGAGCTTTACTTCTATGTAAAAATTTTGGATTTTTACCATGTATTTTGAGTACATTTGGAAGATGTCAAAAATTCAATATTCATGGTGTAAAATGAGGAAAAATCTATGAAAATTGCATATGAAGTGTAGTTTAAACTTATAGGAGTTGAGTTTAGTGGATTAGGCTTGATTTTTGAAGCTATTGTAAAATTTTATGAAATTTGTAGAATGGCACCAAGAATGAAGAGGAGTAAAGGAAAAAGCAACTTTGATTCGAGCAAATTTGTAAGTTCAAAAGCTCAAGATAGGTACAGTGATGCTCTGCAATCACGAAAGCTTATCCAGGAGCATTGTTTCAAAAATCCAGATGGATCTGTAGAAGATTTGATTGTTCGCCGACATTGGGAATGATTCTGCTTTTTTTTTTTGTTGTGGCAGTTATTTCTGTAGTTCTGGAGTTTTATGCATACCTACCTGAAGCTGAAGATGATCGAGTCATGGTTTGAGGAAATTGGTTCCTTTTTCACGAGAGGTACTCAATAAGTTTTACCATTTACCACATGAGACTTTATGTTTTTATGCAAACTAAAGTCCAACTGAGACAGAACTAGATGAGATTATTTCCTATTTGATTGTTGAAAGAGGACTCTGGAAAATCACAAATGAGAGGAGAGTCAACTTTGCCACGTCAAATTTAAGTGCACCTTCAAAGGTGTGGCACTATTTTATTTCTGCTTATCTGTTATCGACGAATCATCTCAGTGAAGTTACCAAGGAGAGGGTGATGTTGAATTATTGTATCTAGGAAGGAAAGCTCATCAACATTGGAGCTTTGATTTATCAGACTATCATTAATTATGCCACTGCCACTACTATTGTAGGTCTGGGATTTGCTTCCTTGATCTTTTCTTTATGTGAGGAGGCTGGAGTGAGATATGATAGATGAGAGGAAGTACTGTTGCCTTTAAATCCAATTACTAGTGTTAATCAATTCTAATTTTGATATGTAAAGATTTATGAAGTTGACACCACTACAATGCCAAAAACTTGATCCTTATATGAAAAGTAAGTATTGTAAAATATATATAATTATACGCAATTAATAATGGGATTCTATACAAGTATACGTATCGTTATCAAGTAATAATAGACTTTCTATTTAAGCCCCAATTATCGATTCCACGGGGAAGGTGTAAGTTAGCAATGATAAATTTTAACAAAAAATTTTTAGAAAATCAAACGAAATCAATGTCACTAATTTCGAATGTTGAGATATTAAACAAACTAAATTACTTAACCATTAGCAAAACAGAAATGTAAATTTTGAATAATAACTACTAATCTACTAACTATGTTTATGTAATGAAGATTTCTTATGTGAAAAAGCATCATTTCCACTACAATAAAATTCTGGTGAAATGAGATGAGATAAATGTTTATATCCTGATACAGTGCATAGAAAATCATTGGTTATTTTTAGGTTTACTCCTTAAATCTTTGGCTAGGCTAGGAGGATATCGGCTCCCACTTCCCTTTACCTGAAGGCTAACTCTCACTTTAGTTTTTAAACACTAAGACCAAATTAGAAAATTTTAGTCTGTCACCCTAAAGATTCTCCAATTCTACACCCAACAAAGAATATTCCCTATTTATTTGCACTTAATTTCTTGAACAAATTTCTCCTTCATGAAATTAAATGCAACCCTCACTCTGTTGTAGAAATTATACTTCATTTCCCTGATCATATGTTTCACAACATGTTTTAACAAATCAATTTGCCAGATTGAAATGTAAATTAAGTTTGGAGTTGAAATCTATTTTTTTTTTTTAATTTTAATTATGGTGCATTCATTTTATCTCTTCATTTCACCATATCTCAGAGTAGGGGGAAAGATAGAGGGAACTACTCAGACTTGATGAGAAGATACCACAAAACACAAACTTCATATATAAAAGAAAGTTCGTACAACACTAAATAAAGAAACAAACTTATCTGGAACTCCTTCTCAAAGAAAATCATTTGTAGCCTTTCCTTAGAAATTCAAGAAGAAGAACTCTCTCACTTTTCTCCTTCTCCAACACTCTTACAGAAAGTTTTACACTAAGGGTCTGTTTGGGGCAGCTGCACCTTATCTAGCTTCTACTGATAAGCAGCTTATCCTGATAATTTGCTCATGAGCAGCTGATCCGGATAAGTTGTATGGTTGTTTGGTTTGCGCTTATGGAAAACAACTGTTGTAGAAAATTGACCATTCTACACCTGTTCTGAATAAGTTGTTTAGCTATTTGGTGAGTGTGTTTTGTAAATAGTTTATTTATGAATTTTTTTTAAATTAAATGAATAATCTGTGCAACAAAATTTTTTATTTTCTCAGCAAATTTAAAGATAACTGCTCGGACCAGAAAATACCAAAAAGTTGATTTAATGACACCTTTAACCTTTTAAAATATTAAAACGATGGTATTTACATGTAGTATGAAAGATTTGGGTGGTATCCAGTGCAATGTATATAAATAAAATATAGAAAGCTACTGAAATTTTTGGAATGGTTGGAAATATCATTTCGACAACATTGGATATAAAAAAATTGTTTTAAGAATCTTGCCAAAGTTATTGAATAATTATACTAGAAACTTAAAGTTGCAATATGAATTCTGGAATATAATTCATAGCTAATTTATTTTTCTGGAATATGAATTCTGGAATATGGATTCTGCAATATGAATTATGGAATCTTGCTAAAGCTAATTTTGGCAAGGCTATTTTTTTTTCCAAAGCTAATTTATTTTTTTGCAATATGAATTCTGGAATCGTTATACATAGACTTAAAGCTGCAATATGACTGCAAAAATTAATATTATTAGTCTGACAATTTTAGTTCCTCGTCCAACAAAAATCTAACTTGCATAACTAAACAAGCTAATAAATTTTTCAATCCATATAAATGAGCATATGAATGAAGAAGTCAAAGAAAAACCACTGTTATGATAATGTAAAAAACTAAATTAACTAACATATAATCCTAAAAAATTTAAAAAGCTCAAGTTTTTTAACTCTCAGAAACAAAAAAGTAGCAGAATGCATTAAAATTTAGAATTATATGTACTACACAAGAAGAGAATAAAAACAAATATGTTGAAATCCTGTTCTAAACCAGCTCCAAACTTGCTCCTAAATAGTCTCCAAATTCAATTGAAACCTGCAGTGTTTCAGCACCTAAAAAACCCCCAAGGAAGCCTTCAAATCATTCATACATTTGCTGAAAGCTAATGTGATTTCAACCCTCAAGTACTAGTTGAAGCCACATAGTATTTGTCCAAATTTGACATAATTATCTCTTAAACTTATTTCAAAATCTGCTTGAATTTGTTGAAATCTTATAGATTTACAAACATACCGTGTAGTTCTTATGAATTCACATGCTTAAAAGCCAAATACACAAGCTACATCAATAAGTTCTATCCAAAACCTCTTAACTCTTCCTTTAAAATCTTTTTTTCCTAGATTTAAACCCTTAATTTAAATATTTGAAATTTAAAGTTTATAAGATTTAAATTCAAATAATCATTAATAAAAAATCAACAAATACTTAATAAAATTGAAATTATTAAAGACATTTAAAAGAACATTGGTAAATTTCACAATATTGTGATCTTATCATTTTCTCCATCAAAACTTAACAACCAATTTCATCCCAAAACTGCACAGTGCTTCAAAAGTGATATTAATCAATTTAAAAATTAAACATCGTAAAAAGAGACATTGTAAAAAACTTCATTCACGACCGGCTGATATCATCTGCTCTTTGTTCTCGTAAATTTGTCATCTCTGATGCACCTTCACCCTCTCGAGTGCATGCATCTTCTGAACAAAACTCTTTATGTATTGAACGTCCCACATGATATTCAAATGCTTCAGACGAGATTTGCACTGAATCATCTTCTAAAATGGCAAACTCTTTATGGCTTAATATTTGAAAGGAATACACCACTTTCCTACGGTTCACAATGGTCATTGTCTTATTCTCTATTCGGTATGATCCTCTTTGAGGCAGTTGTTGGCTAGACCGGCCATAATGTTGTGTCTGTTGTTTAGCGTGTTGCAATGACGACTATCAAAAATTTTCTACATGTATCTTCATTGGTTGCTTTCCTTTATCGAATGTTGCCACTGTTTCGAACTTCTTTTCAAATGTCCTAGTTGTCCAGGATTTCTCCATTTTATCTTGGGAATCCATATGTTTGACTTTTTCTTCAAGATTGCTAGCTTTGCTTAGTAGCTTCTTGAAGGATTTAATGGTGAGCCCCTGAGCATGAAATTCACTGGCCCATGGATTCTCTTAAGTAAGAACTCAATTGCATGATGTTTCTGTAGTTAAGGTTCACATTTCATGGTAAAGTTTCTCCACCTCAAAATTTAGTCTACTAAAGTCTCGTTGGGCATCTGCTTCTCTACTACTATATCTCTAATAAACACATGATGTTGTGCTCAGGCAAATCTCTTTAAGAACAATTGTTCTAGCTCAACGAACGACTTGACTGATCCGTTGGGTAGTTTGGCATACCAATCAAAAGTGATTCCTGATAGGCTGTTGACAAATAGTCGAAAGAGTAAAGCTTTGTTACCTCTAGTATTACCACAACTAGCTTGAAAATGCGCTATATGTTACCTGGGATTTCTAGTCTCATTAAATATCTTAAAGTTTGGCGACACAAAACCCTTAGTGTAGGGTACGACATCAAATTTCTCTGGGTAAGTTCTACCTTTCAAAATCAATGCGCCACCCTTAGATTGGGCTAAGGCCTCCCCAACTTGCTCGACCATTTGCTTAAATTATTTTTCTGGCATAGCGCTTGATGGAGAATCCTTCTTTTGCTGATCATCTATATTTACTGAGGTAACTTCCCTCCTTTCATATGTGATATGTATAATCTTCAGCTGATTGACTTATGGGGAGGCTAACTGTGATGTTTGAGACTTTCCTTGAGCTGTGACCATGACAGTCATGACAGCGACCATCTCTTCCATTCTTTTCTCCATTTGGTTGATTTGCTCATCCCCTAGAAAAACAACCTTAGGTTGCTCATCTACGGCTTTCTCTTTGACGAGAGGTTGATAAGGATATCCATGAAATTTACCTCAAGATAATCATTGAAGTCAAAATCTTTATCATCAACATCAATGGAAACTCCATGTTCTCGGGCCAACTCGGAAATCTTGACCCTTAACTTTTTAACCTTTCCTTCAATTATTGATTCTTGTAGCATCTCAAGATCCAAAGGACTTTGCTAGACATCCTCTACTTGCTCATCCATCTCGCTAGCAATTACTGTGACAATTTCAGATACTTCGGACCCTTGCTTCATTCCATGATCCTGCCCTGTGGGCTTACTGGACCGTATCAATACGATGACCTTGGGTACCCATAACTTTTTCTTTGTTGATGATGTCTTGATACTGAGTGTCTCAGCAAAAACATCGGCGTGTTGAAGAGAAGTATGCTTCTCATGATACAGCATTGGGTAACCTCTTCGTCTTCTCTTTTGGAAATCTAAAAGCATCACTGTGACTGGTAATTGGTAGAATTTTCGGACCCAGACACGACTTAACTGGTCGACGTCCTGCTGGTTCTGTGAAGGTAAAATTGGTAGTGATGGTGGCAGTATTAACTCTATTTCCCAAGCGGAACCAGACGGGAATGCGAGCAGGCAAAGCTTCAGTTGATTTTTTAGATCATCTGGCAATTTTGAAATCCCTTAGAATTTCTTTCTTCATGGGAGGGGATATTGCATATCCCACTCGTTTGAGTAACTCACAAACTAAACAACCTTCTTTAGCAGCTAGTCTCTAAAACATTGAACTAACTCGGGTGATAGGAGTAGGCATCTTCCTCTCCCTACCATTTCCATGATGTGTTCTAGATATTTTCGTACCCACTAATATCCATTAAGGGATGGAACCTACTCCCTTGCATAAGTGGATAGGACTCTGATAATCTTGTCTCATCCTGGTGAGAAACGTCATCAACAGGTACTTCCTTAAAAATTTTGGCTTCAGTAGCCCTCCGAACCTTCCGACTGTGGTTTCTTCTTTGGTTTCGGGTTAACGTTGTAGTCCTCAAACTTGATCCGATTTCAAATACTGACGGCGGGACAACCAATCCTTCAGTCGGGACTTCACGATCATACCTTCTTTTCCCTTAGTAGAAAGGGGAACAATAGGCTTCGTAGGTGTCGTGGTGGCAGTGGTCTTGACCTTCTTATAAGAAAAGAAATCCTTAGGGAAGTTCAGGTTAAACTCAGTAGACTGTTCCCGAACCTCTAGAGCGGCAACCTTCATTATGACAAACGGAGCTTTCTCGAGAATGACCTCGATATCTTCAAATCCTGCTCCAAACTTGATGGTGGGAGCGATATTGCGGGCACTGTGACTCGTTGGCAGTTTGCAGGAAAAAGTGAGCGTTGGGAACGCCATTGCAGCAGCTTCACAAAAAGAAAACTTTGGGGTTAGCTATTTGGCCAATACCTCGTAATCTTAGTGTGGCACTAAAAAATAACAGAGGTGGATCTGTAGAACGGCTAAGTCTTTATTTAATTTGTGCAAATTTTAAAATTTAGTAAAAATAGTTTGAGAGTAGAAATATTTAAATAATATAAGAAAAATTGAAAAGCACACCTAGCACGACACAATTTGAGTTAATTTTCAAAGTAACAAATCAAACCCAAAAAGGAAAAGGTGAAGTTCAGGACCCAGTGCAGGACTAACTTTACAGCGCAAAATGCCTAGGGGAACTAGTCCACCAACACACTTATTAGGGGATCCGAGCCCACACTAAGATTAAAAAGTCCTTATTGGCCTCCTTAACCTTCCTTTTTAAAAGTTCATTGAACAAACAGTCCTGAAGTCCAGTGAGTTGACCGTATTTTCCCAAAATAGAGATAGGTAAAGCATGCCAACAAAAGAAGAGTAATTTGGTCTAATAATGACGTGGACACATTACCGATGTATGAAGATAATATTCCCTGATTTAAATGGAGAGAGAATTTACTCCCCAGCAGAGGCGCCAAAAGATCTCAACACTATTTTGGTTGAGTTGCCCGTTGAAAGCTGTCTGCCGCCAGAATCGGAATTCCGTCGCCCACTTCAGAAGGACATTTAATTTACACACACACACACACACACACACACACATTTCACCGATCTTTCATAGTTCAGATAAAAGAGCACTACACCTCAAGTCATGTATCTATCATGAAAGATAAACACAAGACTTAAGGATGAGGCTCGATCAAATAAACTAAGAGATATATGACATTTGTTTGGTTTGCAAAAATAATTGTATTTGCTAAAAAGTTCCCCTATTAAATATAAAGAATTAAATAGGGTTTCTATTAAGTTGAATTCAGAAAATCTTCCTATAAGGGCAAACCCCTATAATTAATTACTTTTAGATAACCGAAGTCATCTAAGAAAACTCTATATAAAAATTAGGGAAAATTATCTTCAAAGATGTCAAAAGGATAGGAATTTTCAACGAGATAGGACAAAGAGGTGTGAAAGGGTAATGGCTCAAATTTGGAACATTTATTTTTTGAAATCCAAAGGAGGAAGAACTAGTGGATGTCATAGATCCGGAGCAAAACCTCAGTGACTTCCCAAGCTACCCTATGGTTTGGCTTCAATTTTGGAGAGAGATTATTTAAATGTTTCAACCTATCAATTTTATTAATTAGGGCTTACAGTCGCATGATATTATCACATAAATAGCCTAGAAGATGTGAGGAATTAGGTCATGAAGAACGACAACCTCGAAATCCTAAGACTAGTTAGGGCTTTGATGACCTCATTTTTGGTTGAGGTCTAGTTTTTCCTCTTTAATAGCCTAGGGTCCATCCACAGGACTTTCCTTTTGACTATTGCTAGAGGACTAGAAAAGGAGCCCTCACCACTAGAAATTCCAAACTCTTCTTTACTCAACTTGAAGTTCCACATGTTGGTCCTAACCTCTAGCACTTAGTAGGTGGGGTCAGTATGTAGGAGCTCATGGAGAGTCCCCTATAAGATGGTCAGACCTTAGGATTAACCCCGGGTAGTTTGGTTTTGGTGGGGCTAACTTGCACACTACACTTTTTCACATACCTCAGGCCTTATGACCCGTTAAGTTGGTCTCTTGACTCCTTTTGGAGAACTCATATGAATGATTCTATGCCCCTAATCTTTGGCAAAGAGGTTTAGAACCAGCATTTTGAGCATCCAAAATAAGTCCTCACATGGCTCCTATTAGTTTGGCATGGCTTTACGGCTTACTTGTCCATTCTAGCCTGAAATCGCGAAATTATCAAAATACCCTTATAACCCTAATTTTTGCCAAAAATCCTTAAATTACCCAAATTTGCCCAAAAATCATCTCAAACCACTCACCACTACCTAATTCAACCAAAATCCATTAAAATCATCAAATTCCCAAAATACCTCCAAAATTGTCCAAAATTACCAAAATGCCCCTCATGACCCAAAAATTCCATAAATTCCAAAATTCCCGAAATTTCCAAAATCATCCCAAATATTCTTAATTTCAATTTTTGATCATCAAATTGACCCAATTTGACCAAATTAGCCCAATTTGACCAAAAAACCCCAATTTTCCCTTAAAGGCCCAAATGCCCTCAATGTAACGCCGATTTTGGCCCAATTGCCTCCAATCTAGCCCAATTTCAATTCCAAATCAAAACTCAACTTCCACAATTTTAATCTAAATAAAATTCAAGCCCAATTTGATCAATTTGCAAGCCTAATTTTACCTAAATCAATAAGTCCCCATTTTGACCGTATGCCTAAATCCATCAAATTAGCCCACCAATTCAACTCAAAATCACTTAAAATTATTCCAAGTCTTTCATGATATCCCCCTAAACCAAATTAATTATTAAATTATCCTAAGTTCAGTTTAAATTTTAAAAAGCTCAGATCCTTAAGTAATTCCAAAAGGCTCAAATCTAAAAGCCCACATGACAAACTTTATCCCCACCATTCATTTAATCAAAAGCAACCCCTAGGTCTCAAATTCATGATCAAATTGATCTATATTAAACATGTTGCCAAACTTCACCAAAAATATCAAAAAAAATCCAAAATCCCTCTTCATGAAAGTTGACCAAGCCAAAGGGAAGCCATGAAGCCACTCCCAAGCCATAGGTGAGCCATGAGATCCATGTCACATCACCATACTATTAGTGGCAAGAGGCCAAGATACTTTAAAACATCCTTATGATTCTTTTAACCCCTCCCATGAATCGCCTAAACCCATAGTTAACCCAAATCACTTGGATAGGGACCTTACCAATGATTAAGTTGAACCATTTGATTTCCATCAGCATCCAAGCCAGCCTTGGTGGGTGAACCCAACCCAAATCCATAACTTGACACAATTTGACCCAAAATAGCCCTTGCCACATCCTATTTTAATTCAACACATTTACACATGACCAGCCCCAATTGACTTCACCAAACCCAAGCCTTGACCTCCCTCGGTGGGATGGTGACTCTCCCTAGCCAGCCGACCACCTTGGCTGCAAGAAAAGCCACCCCCAAGTGCTCCACCATGACTAAAACTCAAAATTAAAACCATCCAAGCTGTCTCATCCCAATTGGATTTTTGCACCTTTTTGGCATCCACATAGGCAACCTAAAGCACCCACCAATTGCTCCTGGTGGCCTCTCATAGCCCCTCTATTTAAACCTACCCTCCATGGCCAAAAGAGGAGAGATTGAAATTCCTTGGGGAGACTCTATCAAATTGCTTTTAGAGCTTCCTTAAGCCCCTTGAGTTTAATCCTACCATCCTTAGCCATTCAAATCCACTACTCAAGCTCAATTTTATAGGTCAATCCTTAAGTCAAAACAGGAAAACCCCAAATACTCAACCAAATCCAAATTATTTTCACACACACCATCCCCACAGTGAGAGAGGAAGATCCCCCGTAGAAGCCCCATCACCAGAGCACCCTAGGGTGGACTTTGACCAACACCCAAAATTGGCCTTGGTCGATCTTGGATCTAGAAGATTCACCACGACCAGAGGCTTCATCCTAAAGCTCTTCGGACCTCCACGAAGCTTCTCTAAGCATCCAATCAAGGCTTCCTCTCTTGGACAAAGGTATAGCATTTTTCCTCTAGCTCAAGTTTATTTTAATTCTCCATGATTCTAGAATTGATTTCATGGTAGGTTAGTCGTATGGATAGGTTCATCTCACTTAGATGATTCCGTAGGATCAAACACAAAGTGATTTGGTTAAGTGTAGCTCGAGATATTAGGGTTTTAAGGAGGATAACTCGCGGGTTCAGTCCATTTGGGATGATGATGGGGCTTCGTGAGATCATGCATGTAATTGAAGGATGGACGGGATCTCATTGGATGAGAAGATAGAGCAGTACAGAGGAGACGCGTGACGGTTGACTCAGGCGGCGACGTCAAATGGGAGCTTGCTGCATGGAGCTTCGGAGCCGTCATAGGATTGTGTGGCGCAACGTCCTATAAGTAGGAAAATAGGGATTTTCTTATTTAAATAAACAGCCAAAACTTCAAAAATTCATATTTTTGTGTAGAAAAATCACAAAAATAAAATAAAGATACCCTCTTGCTCAGTGAACAGAGGAGAACAATGCAGAAATATTTTCATGTACAGTTGATATATGTATTTTTTTTAATTAATTAAATTGTATTATCCTTATTTTGATTCTCCATTTGCACAGAAATTTCACTATGGCATGGGACCATTAGGCTTTTGATGTCTCTATTGTTAGACATCTCCCTTAATTTTCCCAAGATCACAGGGCATTTCTAACTAGAGATATCTAATTTTCAAGTTAATGGCCCCTATTTTGGTATTAAAATCATAATAATCAAAGTACTCATCTTAAAAAAAATTGTTTTTGTAGGTTCACTGTAGTTAGAGGATCCTAGGAAAAATATAAATTTGATTTAACTCATTTAAAATAACCTTAATTGTCACTAACCCTAAAATTGAAAAGAAACTTAATTTGGAGTAATTATAAATGTAAATGACATAAAAACTATTTTACACAGTAATTTAATGTTAGAGTAGCTCCCCATAAAATTTCAAGTTAATTGAAGTTAATTTGATCACTCAAATAGATTAATTAAGTGAAATCACATTTTTGTCATTAAAATAATTCTAATAATTAAAATACAACTCAAAAAAA
>NEWO01002026.1:26857-45515 GCA_003013225.1 Phalaenopsis aphrodite
ATAAAAATAGTTGGTGGTGGAATAATAATGTGCAAGAAAAGATAAAATATAAGAAGTTAAGTTATAAAAATTGGTTTAAATGTAAAAGCTTAGAGAACTGAAAAAATATCAAACGGCCCGCAGGGAGTCTAAAAGAACAATCGGTGATGCTAAAAATACTACTTTTATTGATCTTTATAATAGATTAGATACTAAGGAGGGTGAAAAATATATGTACAAACTAGCCAAACAAAGAGAAAAGAAAAGTAAAGATTTAACTCAAGTAAAGTGTATTAAAGAAGAAAACCAAAAAGTACTTTTCTTAGAAAAAGATATTCAACATAGGTGGGTGAGTTACTTTGATAAACTTTTTAATGAAGTTTCCAAAAATTCGATCGATCTTAGTGATTTTAATATCGTGAATAATAATAAAATGTATCATTTCTATTGTCGCATTAGCAAAAAAGAAGTTGAGGATGCTTTAAAGAAAATCAAAGGTGGAAAGTCTGTAGAACCTTATGATATCCCAATTGAAGTGTGGAAATATTTGGAAGATTTGGGAGTTTCTTGGCTTACTAAACTCTTTAATATTATTTAAAAAACTAAAAAGATGCCTGAGGAGTGGAGGAAGAGTATTTTGGATCCCATTTTTAAGAATAAAGGGGATGCACAAGAGTGTGCAAATTATAAAGGAATTAAGTTGATATATCATACTTTAAAATTATGGGAGAGGGTAATTGAACATAGGTTAAGACGCATCACAAAAATTTCTCATAATCAATTTGGATTTATGTCGGGCAGGTCTACTATGGAAGCTATACATTTATTG
Source organism: Phalaenopsis aphrodite (assembly GCA_003013225.1). Classification (NCBI taxonomy): domain Eukaryota; kingdom Viridiplantae; phylum Streptophyta; class Magnoliopsida; order Asparagales; family Orchidaceae; genus Phalaenopsis; species Phalaenopsis aphrodite. The sequence goes on from NEWO01002026.1 coordinate 27,666, forward strand.
ACAGGTTTGATGGAGAAGTTTAAAGATAATAAGGAGAATCTACATTTGATTTTTATTGATTTAGAAAAAGCTTACGATAAGTTTCCAAGAGATATCTATTGAAGAGTTCTTGAGAAGAAATGTGTTGATATGACTTATATTCAAGTCATTAAAGATATGTATACTAGAGTTGTTACTTGTGTTCAAACTGAAGGAGGATTGACAATATATTTTCCTATTTTTGTTGGATTACATCAGGGGTCGGCTTTAAACCCATATCTTTTTGCTTTAGTTATGGATGGTCTTACTGGAAATCTACAGGAGGATGTACCTTGGTGTTTGCTTTTTGCTGATGATATTCTTCTCGTGGATAAAACAAGAGAAAAAGCCCATGAAAAACTTGAATTATGGAGGTCTACTTTGGAGTCTAAAAACCTTCGTTTAAGTAGAACTAAAATTGAATACATGGAATGTAATTTTAGTAGTAATAGCTCTAGTGACATAAGTGTGACTTTGGGTGATCAAATTATTAAAAGGTGTGAACGATTTAGATATCATGGGTCTGTTGTCCAAATCGATGGTGATATAGATGGGGATGTTAATAGTAGAATTCAAGTTGGTTGGTTGAAGTGGAGGAATGCTTCGGGCCATTTGTGTGATAGAAAAGTACCGCTAAGACTAAAAGGAAAATTTTATAAGACGGTGGTGAGACCTGCAATGCTCTATGGAGCTGAATGTTGGCCTTTAAAAGAGAAGCATAATAATAAGTTAAGTGTTGCCGAGATGAGAATGATTAGGTGGATGAGTGGCTTTACACTTAGAGACAAAATGAGGAATGAATATATTCAGGATAGGGTTGGTGTAGCTCCTATGACAGAAAAAATTAGAGAAAGTCGTCTTAGATGGTTTGGTCATATTAAACGTCGACCATTAGATGATCCGATTAAGAGAGTAGATTTTTTAGATTCGACTTGTGTTAAGAAAGGCAGAGGTAGACCTAGGAAGAGTAGGGTTTATTGTATTAAAAATGATCTTAATTTATTAGAACTAAATGAAAAAATGACACTAAATAGGACACAATGGAGAAAAAGGATTCATGTGGCCGACCCCACGTAGTGAGATTAAGGCTTTGTTGTTGTTGTTGTTGGTGGTGGTGATTAGTATTTAACCTTAATGAATTAAAATACCTCAAATATTATTTAATTAATTTAAAAATCATATAATTGGTAAATAATTTTTGTTTTTGGTCCACACTATTGTCCTCTGTTCACTGAGGAAGAAGGTATTTTTTTTATTTTATGATTTTTTTAAAGAAAGATATGAATTTTTTAAGATTAGGCATTAAAAATAATTTAAAAAATCCATATTTTCTTACTTAAACATCCAGCGCCACCTCATTTTATGATGGCTTCGAACACACACGCGGCACTCCGCCATTTAACGTCGTCATCCACCTCATCTACCACGCGGCCCGCCTTTTTGCACCCAAGGTTGGTTCGACATCATCTCCTCCATCGATGAAATAAACACGCAATCAGACGGCTCCCTGCTATCGTCTTCAAATGACCGTTCACATTAAAACCTTAAGATCTTTTTCTAGACTCAACCAAATCACATGGGGTTTGTTTCTAAACCTTCATCTACTTAAGACGAACATATCTATATAAATTATCAAGCATGAAATCAACCCATTGTACATGGAGAATCAAAAGAAGCACGGGTTAGGGTTAGAGCTTAATACCTTTTTTTTGAAATGGGAGGTGATACACCTAAAATATGTAATATTTTTAGACCCATTTTTCTACCTATTTTTTAGATATTGCGCTTTATGGAAGGTATTTGTATTTTTTTCTTTTAGGTATAAGTAAAAAAGTTAAAAAATACTAAAAGGAGTGAAAAAGGATCAAATTTGGAGCAAAAATTGAAATTTGTGCAAAAGTGTTTTGGCGCCTAAGCGTCGCTGAAACAGAGAAGGCCACGCCTAAGCGCTAGAGGCCTCGTGCTTAAGCACTAGAGACAGTTATTTGACGGTTTTCTTCATTTGGCTGAATTTTGAAGAGACATTTCAGGCACCTATTGGCTAAAGAGGGTGGTTATGACCACTAGGAATGAAAATGTTATTAAGACTTATGAAAGGAGGCATTCCTTAGAGAATACATCGAATTTGGACGCGTTTTGAAGATATTTCAAGGCACCTCTTGGGAAATTTATAAAAGAAGGAAGTTAAGACATTTGAAGGGGGTGCTTGAAAGTTCTGAAAAAAGTTTAAAGCGGAGGAGTCCTAAGGAGTTTTGAGAGATAGTTTTGGAGAGATTTTCAAGCACCACAAAAATTTACTTTTTCCTTCTTGTTTTTAGTTTATTTTGAGAGTGTTGTAAAAGATAAGAGATTCAAATGAAACCCAAGAGTTTGGTGAAGGATTTGAGATAAGTTTTTATCTTTTGTTTTTAAACTACTTTTAGTTTTAATTGAGATTTCTTATTGGTTTGACAATGATTTCCACTTTTAAACTACAGTGTGATTTTGTTTTCTCCATGGATTCCGAGTAGTTTTCTTTATCTTTCTCCTTAAAATGATAAGTAATTAAAGTGTTGGATGGAAGTTATGGAGAGTATTAATCTTTAATGTTGGAAGAATTTGTGATGCTTTAATTCTATGTACATTATTTACTTCTTGATATGGTCAATCTAGTTGTTAAAAATTGTTTTGAGAACATGTAAGAACTGGGATGGTATTGTCTCAATCAACAATTAGAAAGAATCACATGAGGTTGTATGAATGAGAATATAATTCATATGATTTAGTGCAAATAAATACGGAAATAATCTTTAAAGGGTGTAGAGTTAGAGCACTTTAAAGTGACAGGTTAAAGCCCCCAACATAATTTATTACTTTAGGCTCTGATACGAGATATTAGCCCCCAAGTGGAGGGAATCAAGAGAACTCTAGAGTGAGAGCTAGTATCTTCCCTACCTAGCTGGTCTTCAGAACTATTCAAACTTTAAATTAGCCAATATTTTTTATATCATCTGTAGTAAGGGTAAAGAATAAATTCCTCCTATTTGGCATAGCACAATTAGCATACTTTCACAACATAATTCATATACTTATTACTAATTCATGATAAGGAGAAATGTATTTTCATAACTAGTGATTTTCTTTTACATAAACTCAAGATCTTATTTAGTAGTTATTGTTTTATCAAAATATCAAAACTTAAGAAAAAAGATATGAATTTTAATACTGTGAAAATATCTATAGTTTAAGTTATTTTCTTTTTAGAATAGAAAGGTTGTTGTTCAATAGTGCATATTGCATAATTTTCCCACGAGTTCGATATTTAGGTCTTAATCAAAAAGTCTTATATTACTTAATAGTGATACATATAGTATCCGAGTATATATAAATTAAATAGTTAAATTCTTATTTTCTTTGGGATCAAGTTTTCGGTTCTGTTGCAAGGTAATGAAATATAAGTGAAAATTATAATTAAAGTCATTGTTATATTGTTGCATATAAAAAGTCGAGATCAAGTTTTTGGTGTCGTTGCCGGGGAAATTAAATAAGAAAAATAATTTAAAAGCAAATTTCTATCTTTTAAAAGTCTTATTTAAACTTTAAAAGTTAGAGTATTTTATTTTGTGTGTTTTATTTTATTTTATTTTATTTTATGTTAGTGTATGCGTAGTTCAGGTAATGAAGGACTAGTGCCCTATGATTCTGAATTAGAAAGAATTGTAAAAAAAATCAGAAAAACCAAAAAAATTAAAAATCTTGAAAAATCTAACAAATTACAGAAATGGCAAACCAAAATAATCAAAATGCTAAAATTCATCAAGAGTTTAGACCTTTACGAGATTATGCCAACCCTGCGGTAGATGAACTTCATTTTATTATTCAAAAACCTACTATAGTAGCTATTTCATTTGAGCTTAAACGTGCTATTATCCAAATGGTATCAAATACTCAGTTTGCGGGATCACCAACTGAAGATCCAAATTCACATCTTGCCAATTTTTTTAGAATTACGCGCTACATTTATTTATGATGGTGTATCAGATGATGTCATAAGACTTAAGTTATTTCCTTTCTCACTGAGAGATTAAGCTAAGATGCAGTTGAATTTGTTAGCACATTGATCTATGAGAACATGGGGTGATTTAGCAAAAAAATTCCTTGCCAAATATTTTCCACCATAAAAAATTGTAAAGAATGATATTGCATCTTTTAATCAGTTTGAAGGGGAATCTATTTATGAAGCATGGGGACGATTTAAAGAACTCTTAAGAAAGTTTCCACACCATGCAATATCAGATTGGTTAATAATTCAAACTTTTTATATTGGATTAGTTGGATCTCTTAGATCTATTATCGATGTCATTGCTGGTGGTTCATTGATGTCAAAACCATTTCATGACACTTATGTTTTAGTTGAAGAAATGACTACCAATAATTTTCAATAGCTTTCTGAGAGGGTGAAGCCAAAGAAGGTAGCCAATATTCATGAATCTAATGCATTTACTATGTTAGCAAATCAAGTTGTTGCAATTTCAAGAAAGTTGGACCATTTTGGAATGAATTTTTCTCAACCAATCTCCATGATTGAAGAGAATTTATTAGGCAAAATGGTAAATTTTGAAGCATCGTTAGAAACTTTGGAAGTCATAAATAGAAAGCAGAATAACCCATATTCAAATTATTATAAGCCAATTTGGAAGAATCATCCCAACTTCAATTGGAATAATACTACGGGTGGTAATAATCAGCAATGGGGGAACAATCACATAAACCCATTGGGAAATCGAAACAACCAAGGGAATAATAACTATAGATATGCTTATCCTCCAGGTTTCCATAGTAATCCACAATTTAAGGAGAAGAAGTTATTTATAGAAGAAGTATTGTTACAAATGGGAAATCAGCTACAAATTCAAGGAGCTACAATTAGAAATATTGATAATTAATCTGGACAAATTTCAAATTCATTAAGTAATAGATCTCAAGGAACACTTGCTAGTAATAGTGAAAGAAATCCAAAATACCAAAATAAAGAGCAAGTAAAAGCAGTTCGACTTAAAAGCGGAAGAGAGTTGGAAGGTAGGATTCAAAAAGAAACTCAAGTAGAAAGAAGAAATTGAAGAATCAAAAGAGATTGCTTCAAAAGATTCAGCAAGACTTATTTGTCCACTTAAAGTTAACTTATAAAAACCACCACCTCCATTTCTCAAAGAATTCGTCAACAGAAGTTGGATAAGAAATTTTCAAATTTTTTAGAGATTTTTAAGAAGCTTACAATTAATATTCCATTTGCTGAAGCCTTAAAACAAATGTCTAGCTATGTAAAGTTTATGAAGGATATTCTCAACGGAAAAAAGAAGTTTGGAGATAGTGAGACTGTTGCACTTAGTGAGGACTGCAATGCTATTATTCAGAAAAAAGCTTCCTAAAAAACTTAAAGATCCTGGTAGCTTCACAATTCCATGTCTGATAAGAGACAGATTTTATGGGAAAGCTTTATTTGATTTAGGTGCAAGCATTAACTTTATGCAATTATCAATATTTAAAAGATTGAGATTTGAAGAAATAACCCCAACTACTGTAACTCTTCAGTTAGCAGATTGTTCAATAACGTACCCTAAAGGAGTTATAGAAGATGTCATAGTGAAAGTGGATCAATTTATCTTTCCTGATGATTTCATTGTTCTGGATATGGAGGAAGATAATGAAATACCTATCATTTCGGCGAGACCTTTCCTAGCCATAGTAAGAGCAATGATAGATGTGCAAAAAGGGGAATTAACAATGCGTGTCAATGATTAAACGGTTACTTTTAACATTTCAAGATCAATGAAGTATCCTGCAAAAGGTAAAGATAATGAATGTTATAGAATGGATGTTATAAGATAACTGAGTGAATGTCATTTCAAAACTACTTATGAAGAAAATTTGAAGAAAAAGATTTAGAACACGAGAAAGAAGAGGAATTAGATCAATGTGAAGATCTTTTCAAGGAAGGTTCAAACAATGTTCGAGAAAGTTTTGAAATTTTGGATATAATGGGAAAAGATAAGTCATTTTGCCCATCAATAGAAAAACCTCCAGAACATGAGTTGAGGTTACTTCCTAATCATTTAAAATATGCCTTTTTAGGAGATTCCTCTACTTTACCAGTTATAATTTCCTCAAAGTTAACGATGGAAGAAGAAGAAAGATTGATAAAAATTTTGAAAAATTGTTAAGAAAGGTTTTCGATGGATACTAGCTGATATTAGAGAAATCAGTCGTTCAATTTATATGCATAGAATTCACATGGAAGAGAACTGCAAACCCAGGACTGATCCTCAAAAGAGATTGAACCTTGTTATGAAAAATGTTATAAAGAAAGAAATTTTGAAATGGTTAGATGTTGCAATTATCTACTCTATTTCAGATAGTGCATGGGTTAGTCCAACTCACTATGTTCCTAAGAAAGGTGGAGTAATTATGACTATGAATGAACATAATGAATTAATACCTATTAGACAAGTTGCAGGGTGGCGAATATGCATTGATTATAGAAAATTAAATTGTTCCACTAGGAAAGATCATTTTTTACTACCCTTTCTAGAACAAATGCTGGATAGATTAGTTAGGCATAAATACTTTTATTTTTTCGATGGATATACCAGTTATCACCAAATACAAAAAACTCATGAGAATCAAGAGAAGACAACTTTTACCAATCTATATGGTACATTTGCTTTTGGAAGAATGATCATTGGTTTATATAATGCCACTGCTACATTTTAAATATGTATGATGATAATTTTTTGTGATTTAATTGAAAAAGGAAATAAAGTATTTATGGATAATTTTTCAGTGTTTAGAACTTCATTTGACTCATGTTTTAAACATTTAACAAAAGTTCTTAAGTGCAGCGAAGAAACAAATTTAGTCCTTAATTGGGAAAAATGTCAATTTATGGTAGTAGGAGGAATTATATTAGGTCATAGAAGACCAGAAAATGGTATGAAAGTAGATCCTGCTAAAATGTAAGTGATCGCTAATTTGCCTTATCCAACAAATGTAAGAGAAATTAGGAGTTTTTTTGGACATCTTGGATTCTACAAGCAATATATTAAAGACTTGTAAAAAATTGCTAAGCCTTTATGTCATTTAGTGGAGAAATATGCGATTTTCAAATTTAATGAAGAGTGCCTAAAACATTTTGATTTATTAAAAGCAAAATTAGCCACTACACCAATTATAATTTCATCATATTGGGGAAAACCTTTTGAACTGATGTGTAATGCTAGTGATTATGCTATTAGAGTTGTTTTAGGACAAAGATATTATAATTTTTTTAAAGTAATTTACTATGCTTGTAAAACTCTTAATGAAACCTAAATTAATTATATAACAACTAAAAAAGAGTTATTAGCAATAGTATATATTTTGATAAATTTAGATCTTATTTAATTGGAACTCATTGCGTAGTGCATACAGATCATTCTACTATTAAGTACCTAATAAAAAATAAGGATGCTAAACCTAAACTTATAAGATGGATTCTTCTTTTACAATAATATGATTTTATAATATTAGATTTGAAAGGACCTGAAAATCAAATTGTTGATCATTTATCCAGGCTTGAGTTAAAAAAACCACTCTATTTTGAAAAATAATCTATTGAACATTTTCTAGATGAAAAAATGTTCAAAATTAATAAGTGGTGTGTTCTGTGGAATGCCGATATTGTAAACTTTCTTGTTAGTGATATTATACCCTACGAAATGACATACCAACAGAATAGGAAATTTATTTCTGAATCAAAGACTTATTTTTTGGATGACCCATTTTTATACAAACAAGGAAAGAATCTGATTATTCAAGAATGTGTACCTTTAGATAAAACTTATGAAATTATCCAAAAATGTCATAATTATAATTTTGGGGGACATTTTGGTGTTGATAAAACAATATATAAAATTTTACATTATGGATTTTATTGGCCTACTATCTTTAGAGATGTTAATGCTTATATTAAAACCTGTGATAAATGTCAACGAATAGGCAATAATTTTAGAAGAAATGAGATGCCCCTCAATTATTTGCTAGAAGTTGAAATATTTGATGTTTTGGGATTCGACTTCATTAGACCATTTATACCATCTTTCGGGAATTTATATATGTTGTTAGCTGTGGACTATGTGTCCAAATGGAGAGAAGTTGTTGCTTTATCTCGATGTGATGCTCATTGTGTTGCAAAGTTTTGAAAATAAACATATTTTGTAGATTTGGGATGCTGAGAGTTATCATAACTGATGGGGGAAGTCATTTTAGAAATGTCATAATGGAGAAGTTATTAAAGAAATATTATATAAATCTTCGAATTGTTATTGCTTATAATCCTAAGACAAGTGGTTTGGCTAAATTATCTAATCGAGAAATTAAAAGAAGTATGGAAAAATCTGTAAATCCACAAAAATGGATTGGTTAGTTAAACTTGACTATGCTTTGTGGGCTTATAGGATTGCATACAAAACTCTTATGGGAATGTCCCCATTTAGGGCAATATTTAGGAAAGCTTGTCACTCACCAGTTGAGCTTGGGCATAAAGCATATTGGGCAATTAAAGAGTTCAATTATAATTTAAAAGATACTGGTGAGAAAAGATTATTGAAACTAAAAGAACTTGAAGAGATAAGGAATGAATCTTATGAGAGTGCTAAGATTTACAAAGAAAAGGCGAAGATGTGGCATGATCAAAGGATTCTTACAAAAAATTTTCAAACATGGTAACAACTTTTTCTATATAATGTAAGTTTAAGAATATTTCCAGGCAAACTTAAGTACAGGTGGATGGGCCCATTTATTGTGATGAAAGTTTATCTTTATGGAGCTGTGGATATTAAAGATCGTAAAACTGATAGTGTTTAATGTGAAAGGTCATAGACTGAAACCTTATTTTATAGGGGGTCAGTATATATTTAATGATCGAATGATGTTGGGTCAACCAGAATAAGCACTGGTTACGTTGGGCTAACGACATAAGACCAAGATCAACCCATAGTAATCAGTATGTTTTTGCTTTGATTGTTGTTTAAGTGTGATTAAGAAAATTGTGGTAGTATTGTTGAGACTATTATGTGTTAGTATTGAATTTAAAACTTTGTTTAGTAACCTATACATGTTAGAAAGAGAATTTAGACGTTAAGTTTACTGGTGCAAAATTGAGCACTGGTGCTTAAGCGCCAATATTCGGTGCTTAAGCGTTGCAGTTAAAAAATATGTGCTAAATTAAGATTCTAGAAGGTTTAACCTCCAATTGGTTCGTAAAAGTGTGTCAAGGCAGTTCAAAGACGTGCCTAGAAGTTATTAGAAGGATTTAGGCCTATAAAAAGAAGGGTTTTGTGAAGAAATTTCACCCCAGATCATTTTTAGCCCTAAAAGTTTAAGAGAGAGATTTTGATAAGATGTCTTCATGGGAGATGGATTTAAAGAAGAAGAAAGAAACCATGACAAAAAAATTCATTTGTCAAAGTGCACAAGAGATGTATAACAGTTTCTTAGCTGTTAGTATCGAAGGAATATAAGAAAAGATTAAAAAAATTGAGTCTATCATGGATTTATTGGAGACCAAGGTAATTGAGATTCATGTACATCTTGAAAATGAAATTTAGCCATACTAGTTATATAGAGGAAGTAGATAACGAGATGTATCTTAAACAGAAATGGATTGAAGAAGTTAGTATCATAGCTCGTCACCACTGTCCGTTTTATCAACTTTATATTCTGATTGCCCGAGGAGAGGCTAATGAAAGACCGGAGTTCGTCCCATCAAATGAAGAGTGGAATTAAGTTAGGTGTTTGAGTTTGTTTGTTTGGAGTCATTGTGTTTACATATTAGTATTTGTTTTTAGTGTTTATGAATTTTATGTGTCTAATTGTTTAAGTTTGTTAAGTGTTTGTAATTAAAAGATTTTCTCATCCGAGACTATTTGGAGTGAGAATTAAGTGTTATATGCACTTGTACTAGTTTGTGAATAAATGTATATGCTTATTTTTGAGAAAATCAGTGTTATTTTTTTCTTCAATTGAATTGAATTATATGGGAGAATTTTGACAGAGAGGAGAGTTGTAGGAGATGAAAATAGTCATGTAAGTGTTATGAGATGATTTAAAGGTGGTATAATTAGGCTAATAGTGCATTTTACATAAATTTAAAAATCTCAAAAATCGTGCACTGACGCCTAAGCTTCACATTCTCATGGTTAAGAGCAATGTAACCCGAGAGGCAAGCATCTAAGCGTCACTTACCTGCGCTTAAGCGCTCGTTCACGAAAATGGGTTCGTGAATGGTTAAAAGTAAAAAATTAAACCAAAAAATTGCCATTTTCATCCTCATTGTCATCTTCTTCCTCTCGAGTATGGATTTAGAGAGCTAGGGCAAGCCATTAAGTGGAGATTTCTTGGTGGAATTGATTAAAATTTGCTAGATTCAGATTTCTTAAGGTAAGAGCTTTACTTCTATGTAAAAATTTTGGATTTTTACCATGTATTTTGAGTACATTTGGAAGAAGTCAAAAATTCAATATTCATGGTGTAAAATGAGGAAAAATCTATGAAAATTGCATATGAAGTGTAGTTTAAACTTATAGGAGTTGAGTTTAGTGGAATTTGTAGAATGGCACCAAGAATGAAGAGGAGCAAAGAAAAAAGCAACTTTGATTCGAGCAAATTTTTAAGTTCAAAAGCTCAAGATAGGTACAGTGATGCTCTGCAATCACGAAATCTTATCCAAGAGCATTGTTTCAAAAATCTAGATGGATCTGTAGAAGATTTGATCGTTCGCCGACATTGGGAAAGATTCTACTTTTTTTTGTGGCAGCTATTTCTGTAGTTCTGAGTTTTATGCAAACCTCTCTGAAGCTGAAGATGATCGAGTCATGGTTCGAGGAAATTGGTACCTTTTTCACCAGAGGTATTTAATAAGTTTTACCATTTACCACATGAGACTTTGTGTTTTTATGCAAACTATATTCCAACTGAGACGGAACTAGATGAGATTATTTTCTATTTGACTGTTGAAAGAGGACTCTGGAAAATCACAAATGAGAGGAGAGTCAACTTTGCCACGTCAAAGTTAAGTGCAGCTTTGAAGGCGTGGCACTATTTTATTTATACTTATCTATTACCGACGAATCATCTCAGTGAAGTTACCAGGGAGAGGGCGACGCTGAATTATTGTATCCAGGAAGGAAAGCTCATCAACATTGGAGCTTTGATTTATCAGACTATCATTACTTATGCCACCGCCACTATTATTGTAGGTCTGGGATTTGCTTCCTTGATCTTTTCTTTATGTGAGCAGGCTGGAGTGAGATATGATAGATGAGAGGAAGTACTGTTGCCTTTAAATCCAATTACTAGTGTTAATTGATTCTGATTTTGATATGTAAGGATTTATGAAGTTGACACCACTACAGCGCCAAAAACTTGATCCTTATATGAAAAGTAAGTTATGTAAAATATATATAATTATACGCAATTATTAATGGGATTCAACTTAAGTATACTTGTCGTTATCAAGTAATAATGGACTTTCTATTTAAGCCCCAAATATCGATCCCACGGGGAAGGTGTAAGTTAGCAATGATAAATTTTAACAGGAAATTTTTAGAAAATCAAACGAAACCACTGTCCCTAATTTTGAATGTTAAGACATTAACCAAACTAAATTACTTAACTATTAGCAAAACAGAAATGCAAATTTTGAATAGTAACTACAAATCTACGAACTATGTTTATGTAATGAAGATTTCTTATGTGAAAAAGCATCATTCCCACTACAATAAAATTCTGGTGTAATAAGATGAGGTAAATGTTTATATCCTGATACAGTGCATAGAAAATCATTGGTTAATTTTAGGTTTAGTCCCTAAATCCGTGGCTAGGCTAGGAGGATATCGACCCCCACTTCCCTTTACCTAAAGGCTAACTCTCGCTTTAGTTTTTAAACACTAAGACCAAATTAGGGATTTTAGCCCGTCACCTTAAAGATTCTCCAATTTTACACCCAACAAAGAATATTTCCCTATTTTTTTGCACTTAATTTCTTGAACAAATTTCTCCTTCATGAAATCAAAAGTGACCCTCACTCTGTTGTAGAAATTATACTGCATTTCCCTAATCATATGTTTGACAACATATTTTAACAAATAAATTGACCAAATTGAAAAGTAAATTAAGTTTAGAGTTGAAAAATCATCTAAATTTATTTTAGATTTTAATTATGGCACATTTATTTTATCTCTTCATTTCACCATATCTCAGAGTAGAGGGAAAGATAGAGGGAACTACTCAGACTTCATGAGAAAGATACAACAAAACACAAACTTCATATATAAAAGAAAGTTTGTACAACACTAAATAAACAAAAAACTTATCTGGAACTCTTTCTCAAAGCAAATCATTTGTAGCATTTCCTTAGAAATGCAAGAAGAAGAACTCTCTCACTTTTCTCCTTCTCCAACACTCTTATAGAAAGTTTTACACTAAGGGTCTGTTTGGGGCAGTTACAGCTTATCCAGCTTCTACTGATAAGCAGCTTATCCTGATAATTTGTTGATGAGCAGCTAATCTGGATAAGTTGTACGGTTGTTTGGTCTGCACTTATTGGAAACAACTATTCTGGAAAATTGACCATTCTGCCCTTGTTCTGAGGAAGCTGTTTAGCTATTTGGTTAGTCTGTTTTGTAAACAGTTTATTTGTGAATTTTTTTTAATTAAATGAATAATCTGTGCAACAGAATTTGTTATTTTCTCAGCAAATTTAAAGATAACTGTTCAGACCAAAAAATACCAAAAAGTTGATTTATATTTATATAACTAAAATATAACTGATCACATCAAACAAATATATTATACATATAAAAGTCAAATGCACCTGCACATACTACTGCAAAGTATAATAACCACTCATAAAAAAGAAAAGATAACATGTTAAAATGACAAGTAAAAATATGATAATGTTAACTTTATAATGTAGCAGCATATCACGACCCATGCCACCTAGCTCTGACACTCCAGAACCTTGAGCAAATTTGTCAGACTGGGATACCGTAGAAATGGATGCACTCGAACCAGATGCGGTGCTCTGAAATGTTGATACGACGAACTCCGATCTGGGGTGTCCATCTAAGATATCATAGAAACAGACTTCCTGTAGGCCCAAAACCCACACTCCTCCTATCGTTGCGACCACCACGAGCACCTGTACAATTGCTTTCCAAAGCTATTTGTCAGGCGTGATGTGAGTAGCAAGGATTGTAGCCCACACCGACACATCACTTTCTCGGACTTCCCTGAATATCTGGAACTCATCATCCTGCAGTTATTAAAATAAGAATATATCAGTCCAAAAATTGAGGAAAATGATATACAACAGCCTTCAACATATATTACAATCCAACAGAAATATTTATCATATTTATCTGTTCTCCGAGATGCAACATTGTAGTTGTCAATTATGGCGATCCTCAAATCAAACTCATCTTCACAAGCAGGAGACATTTGTTACAGAATAAAGCATGCAATGACCCATTCAGTCTTATCCCAACACCGTATATTCTCCTTGCTCACAGCAGAACTCAAACAAATAAAATAAAGAATAATTTATGTGAAATGTTTTCTTTGAATGAAATGGCACCTTTCACCTTTTAAAATATTAAAACAGTGGTATTTACATGCGGTATGAAAGATTTGGGTGGTATCCAGTGCAATGTATATAAATAAAATATAGAAAGCTATTGAAATTTTCAGAATGGTTGGAAATATCATTTCGACAGCATTGGATATGAATAAATTGTTTTAAGATTCTTGCCAAAGTTATTGAATCATTATACTAGAAACTTAAAGTTACAATATGAATTCTGGAATATAATTCATAGCTAATTTATTTTTCTGGAATATGAATTCTGCAATATGAATTATGGAATCTTGCTAAAGTTAATTTTGGCAAAGCTAATTTATTTTTCCAAAGCTAATTAATTTTTCTGCAATATGAGTTCTAGAATCATTATACATAGACTTAAAGCTGCAATATAAATGCAAAAAACAACATTATTAGCCTGACAATTTTAGTTCCTTGTCCAACAAAAATCTAACTTGCATAACCAAACAAGCTAATAAATTTTTCAATCCATATAAATGACCAAATGAATGAAGAAGTCAAAACCACTGTTATGATAATGTAAAAAACTAAATTAACTAACATATAATCCTAAAAAATTCAGAAAGATCAATTTTTTTAACTCTCAAAAACAATAAAGTAGCAAAATGCATTAAAATTTAGAATCATATGTACTATAAAAGAAGAGAATAAAAACAAATATGTTGAAATCCTGTTCTAAACAAGCTCCAAACTTGCTCCTAACAGTCCCCAAATTCAATCAAAATCTGCAGTGTTTCAGCACCTAAAAAACCCATAAGCAAGCCTTAAAAACTTGCATACATTTGTTGAAAGCTAATGTGATTTCAACCCTGAAGTACTAGTTGAAGCTCACATAATATTTGTCCAAATTTTACATAATTATCTCTTAAACTTCTCTCAAAATCTGCTTGAATTTGTTGAAATCTTATAGATTTACAAACATACCGTGTAGTTCTTATGAATTCACATGTTTAAAATCCAAATACACAAGTTACGTCAATGAGATCTATCCAAAACCTCTTAACTCTTCCTTTAAAATCTTTTTTTCCTATTTAAACCCTTAATTTAAATATTTGAAATTTAAAGTCTATAAGATTTAAATTCAAATAATCATTAATAAAAAAAATAACAAATACTTAATAAAATTGAAATATTAAAGGCATTTAAAAGAACATTTGTAAATTTCCCAATATTGTGATCATATCATTTTCTCCATCAAAACTTTACAACCAATTTCATCCTAAAACAGCACAGTGCTTCAAAAGTGATATTAATCAATTTAACAATTAAACATCATATAAAGAGATATTGTAAAAAACTTCATTCACAACCGGCTGATATCATCTACTATTTGTTCTCGTAAATTTGTCATCTCTGATGTACCTTCACTCTCTCGAGTGCATGCATCTTATGAACCAAACTCTTTATGAATTGAACGTCCCACATGATATTCAAATGCTTCAGGTGGGATTTGCATTAAATCATCTTCTAAAATGTCAAACATTGTATCTGATCTGGAAGGGTGGCTCGGATGAAATTTTGTAGCGTTATTGTGCCAACAACTACTTGTACTTGCTTTGGAAAAGGGTAAGACGACATATCCCGTAATATGACCCACTTTTTCTTCCACACTCCAAACTCTCTTTCAATTGCTTTGAAGAGTGTCTTTTTTTTAAAAACCTCTTTTTTGCCTCGTGCGACACCACTAGATCTTTCAAAATCATAAATGTGGTACTTCGTATCTAGATAGGACTTTAGATATCCTTTTAGTAATGGATATCCAACATCAACTAAATAGTATTTACCCATAGGTGGGTACGTAAATTCATGTCTCAAGTTTCAGGTAGCGAACTTAAAAACACGACTATCGTGGGCATTTCCTTCCCATCTAGCCATTACAAAAATAAAACACATATTAAAATCACATACGACCATAACATTTTGTGTTGGAGCGCCGCACCGGCCGATGTACGCAACATTTTCTTCACTAGATAGTCGTACAACAACGTGTGTCCCGTCAAAAGATCCAATACAATCCTAGAGTTACAATTAAAAAGTTTTTTAAACTGTAATGTAATAAAAGTAGAAAGATAAATGTAATGGTAAAAGGAAGACCTTTAAAAATGGCATGTATCGAGGGTCATTTGCAATTTGTGAAGGAATTGAATGGAACATTGGATCCTCGGGCTTCACTACCTTCTAGGCCAAACTCACAAGAGAGTTCAAACCGACTGAGAAATATCGGCTGATGGTTTCAGATGAATGTTTAAAATGCTCCATAGCCCCTCTTATTGATTCATTTTGAGATAAGATGTATAGAGTTATTGCAAGCACTTCCCTTGGGGTTGTTCTTGCAGAGTCGTGTAACTCATGATGGAACTGGAGTTCATTTAGCAGATCATGAAATATTTATTGTGTCAAATAGAACAAATTAAAGAACCGTGTTGGATGGCCCTGTGATAACTCACCAACCCATCTGTCTCCGATTTGAGTTGACGTCATACATGGGTTTTGGTCAACATGTTTAAGAGAGTAATAATTCAATATGGTAAGGGTAAGTGCCACTTTACGTATGTGGTTGATTTGTTCTTCATCCATTGTACAAAATAATTAAAAGGAAAATGAATTAAATTTAGTAATAAGAACAAAAGTATGCTATGAAAGATGAATAGAACACATGAACTTTGGGCAAAATAAAAAATATATATATAATAAAATTGACCATCACAGAAACAACATCCACATAGAAAGGTGAACTGTCAAAAATATCCATGAAAGAGATAAAAAAGGTGTGCATCACATAAACATAACATAGAACAATAGAAATTAAAGTACATAATAACTCAAATATTCTGTCGTCCATAAAAGATCACAAGTATTTCACCTGGTATTTCGGCTCCAACTTCATAAAGAACTGTCTGATGGTTGGATTTCGTAACACCTTCACATATTGAATGTAGTCATCATCGTCTGCCTTAACATCAGAGTATGTATTAAGGATCTGAAGACACTCATCAATTGAGCTGTCCTGCGATGAAGAAGACCGAGCTTTGCATGTTTCAACAAGTGCATCAATAGAGCCTTTAATGAAAGCAACCCCTTTGTTCTTCTTTTCTACTATAAGACTCGTAGGCACACTAGTGGATTGAACATCTGTGTGAACATGGCTAGGACGGTCTCCTGAATCATCTATCAGCACGGTATCCATCTCTTGGACTGATCTGCCAAACCCTATATCATTTGTGGTGAATGCATGTGTTCCTGTAGCGACAACCCAGTGAACATTCCATCTAGTTTTTCCTCCAATACTATATCAATGCCAACGAATTTAATTTTTTTTTGCTAACGGCACTACCTGATATAGATAACAAATGTGCATTAATAAAATTGTGTCAACTCAATGCAAAATTAGATTAAACATAAAATAAAAATAGTTATTTATCTACCTGTAATTTTTCAGCCCACCATTCCTCCGGTGCATCTATTGTGCGCTTAACTGGACCCCAACCCATTCCCGTTGATCCCCTTTTCAGTTCTTTCCACAGTTTCCAATCCTTATTTAACTGGTCTCATTTGTTCTTCATTTTCGTGTGATCATAATCTCTTCCAGTCATTTCTTTGAATTTAACCAAGATATTTCTCCAACCTTCTTTGTTAACCAAGATATATATATAATTGGGTTATTATGCAAGTATATATATCGTTATCAAGTAATATAGGACTTTTTGATTAAAACTTGAATATCGAACCCATAGAGAATATTATGCAATATGCACTTTTTAGAAAGTTTTTTTATTTTTAAAAAGGTAATTACTTAACTAAAAATATTTTTTTAGGAATTTAAAATTAAATTATTTTTGATATTTTTTTTTATATTTTAACGAAACAGCAAAAAGATAACTAAAGTTTTTGTAGAAGAAAAGTATTTAATATGAAAATATATTTCTTCTTATCATGAATCAGTAATAAGCATAAGAATTCTGTTGTGGAAGTATGTGAATTGTGTTGTGCCAAATAGGAGCAATAATATTATTTACCGTTACTAGAGATGCTATAAAGAACATTGGCTAATTTAAAGTTTGAATAGTTCTGAAGACCGGCTAGGCAGAGAAGATACTAGCTCTCACTCTAGAGTTCCATCGATTCCCTCCACCTAGGGGCTAACATTCTTGTATCAG